>CAXAJV010001161.1:0-40000 GCA_963969225.1 Xylocopa violacea
TGACCACATTCGTGGCGAGTTGGCATCTACGTCTCCGTGGGACCTTTATATACATCTATAACGTAATATAACCTAACCTAACCCAATCTAACATGTCGGCGGTAATATTTGACCACATTCCTGGCGAGTTGGCCTCTACGTCTCCGTGGGACCTTCATATACATCAATAACGTTATATAACCTAACCTAACCCAACCTAACATCTTGGCGGTAATATTTGACCACATTCCTGGCTTGTTGGCCTCTACGTCTCCGTGGGACCTTTATATACTTCAATAACGTAATATAGCCTAACCTAACCCAATCTAATATCTCGGCGGTAATATTTGACATCATTCCTAGCGAGTTGGCCTCTACGTCTCCGGTTAACCTTCATATACATCAATAACGTAATATATCGTAACCTAACCCAACCTATCATCTCGGCGGTAATATTTGACAACATTCCTGACGAGTTGGCCTCTACGTCTCCGTGGGACCCTTATATACATCAATAACGTAATATAACCTAACCTAACCCAACCTATCATCTCGGCGCTAATATTTGACAACATTCCTGGCGAGTTGACCTCTACGTCACCGTGGGACCTTTATATACATCAATAACGTAATATAACCTAACCTAACCCAACCTAACATCTCGGCGGTAATATTTGACAACATTCCTGACGAGTTGGCCTCTAGGTCTCCGTGGGACCCTTATATACATCAATAACGTAATATAACCTAACCTAACCCAACCTATCATCTCGGCGCTAATATTTGACAACATTCCTGGCGAGTTGAACTCTACGTCACCGTGGGACCTTTATATACATCAATAACGTAATATAACCTAACCTAACCCAACCTAACATCTCGGCGGTAATATTTGAATACATACCAGGCGACTTGGCCTCTACGTCTCCGTGGGACCTTTATATACATCAATAACATAATATAAGCTAGCCTAACCCAATCCAACATCTCGGCGGTAATATTTGACCACATTCCTGGCTTGTTGGCCTCTACGTCTCCGTGGGACCTTTACATACTTCAATAACGTAATATAACCTAACCTAACCCAATCTAATATCTCGGCGGTAATACTTGACATCATTCCTAGCGAGTTGGCCTCTACGTCTCCGGTTGACCTTCATATACATCAATAACGTAATATAACGTAACCTAACCCAACCTATCATCTCGGCGGTAATATTTGACAACATTCCTGGCGAGTTGAACTCTACGTCACCGTGGGACCTTTATATACATCAATAACGTAATATAACCTAACCTAACCCAACCTATCATCTCGGCGGTAATATTTGACAACATTCCTGGCGAGTTGGCCTCTACGTCTCCGTGGGACCTTTATATACATCAATAACATAATATAAGCTAGCCTAACCCAATCTAACATGTCGACGGTAATATTTGACCACATTCCTGTCTTGTTGGCCTCTACGTCTCCGTGGGACCTTTATATACATCAATAACGAAATATAACCTAACCTAACCTAACCTATCATCTCGGCGGTAACATTTGACAACATTCCTGGCGAGTTGGCTCCTCCGTCTCCGTGGGACCTTTATATACATCAATAACGTAATGTAACCTATCCTAAACCAACCTAAAATCTCGGCGGTAATATTTGACAACATTCCTGGCGAGTTGGCCTCTACGTCTCCGTGGGACCTTTATGTACATCAATAACATAATATAAGCTAGCCTAACCCAATCTAACATCTCGGCGGTAATATTTGACCACATTCCTGTCTTGTTGGCCTCTACGTCTCCGTGGGACCTTTATATACATCAATAACATAATATAAGCTAGCCTAAACCAATCTAACATGTCGGCGGTAATATTTGACCACATTCGTGGCGAGTTGGCATCTACGTCTCCGTGGGACCTTTATATACATCTATAACGTAATATAACCTAACCTAACCCAACCTAACATCTCGGCGGTAATATTTGAAAACATTCCTGGCGAGTTGGCATCTACGTCTCCGTGGGACATTTATATACATCAATAACGTAATATAACCTAACCTAACCCAATCTAACATGTCGGCGGTAATATTTGACCACATTCCTGGCGAGTTGGCCTCTACGTCTCCGTGGGACCTTCATATACATCAATAACGTTATATAACCTAACCTAACCCAACCTAACATCTTGGCGGTAATATTTGACCACATTCCTGGCTTGTTGGCCTCTACGTCTCCGTGGGACCTTTATATACTTCAATAACGTAATATAGCCTAACCTAACCCAATCTAATATCTCGGCGGTAATATTTGACATCATTCCTAGCGAGTTGGCCTCTACGTCTCCGGTTAACCTTCATATACATCAATAACGTAATATATCGTAACCTAACCCAACCTATCATCTCGGCGGTAATATTTGACAACATTCCTGACGAGTTGGCCTCTACGTCTCCGTGGGACCCTTATATACATCAATAACGTAATATAACCTAACCTAACCCAACCTATCATCTCGGCGCTAATATTTGACAACATTCCTGGCGAGTTGACCTCTACGTCACCGTGGGACCTTTATATACATCAATAACGTAATATAACCTAACCTAACCCAACCTAACATCTCGGCGGTAATATTTGACAACATTCCTGACGAGTTGGCCTCTAGGTCTCCGTGGGACCCTTATATACATCAATAACGTAATATAACCTAACCTAACCCAACCTATCATCTCGGCGCTAATATTTGACAACATTCCTGGCGAGTTGAACTCTACGTCACCGTGGGACCTTTATATACATCAATAACGTAATATAACCTAACCTAACCCAACCTAACATCTCGGCGGTAATATTTGAATACATACCAGGCGACTTGGCCTCTACGTCTCCGTGGGACCTTTATATACATCAATAACATAATATAAGCTAGCCTAACCCAATCCAACATCTCGGCGGTAATATTTGACCACATTCCTGGCTTGTTGGCCTCTACGTCTCCGTGGGACCTTTACATACTTCAATAACGTAATATAACCTAACCTAACCCAATCTAATATCTCGGCGGTAATACTTGACATCATTCCTAGCGAGTTGGCCTCTACGTCTCCGGTTGACCTTCATATACATCAATAACGTAATATAACGTAACCTAACCCAACCTATCATCTCGGCGGTAATATTTGACAACATTCCTGGCGAGTTGAACTCTACGTCACCGTGGGACCTTTATATACATCAATAACGTAATATAACCTAACCTAACCCAACCTATCATCTCGGCGGTAATATTTGACAACATTCCTGGCGAGTTGGCCTCTACGTCTCCGTGGGACCTTTATATACATCAATAACATAATATAAGCTAGCCTAACCCAATCTAACATGTCGACGGTAATATTTGACCACATTCCTGTCTTGTTGGCTTCTACGTCTCCGTGAGACCTTCATATACATCAATAACGTAATATAACCTAACCTAACCCAACCTAACATCTCGGCGGTAATATTTGACAACATTCCTGGCGAGTTGGCTTCTCCGTCTCCGTGGGACCTTTATATACATCACTAACGTAATATAACTTAACCTAACCCTACCTAACATCTCGGCGGTAACATTTGACAACATTCCTGTCGAGTTGGCCTCTACGTTTCCGTGGGACCTTTATATACATCAATAACGTAATATTACCTAACCTACCCCAACCAAACATCTCGGCGGTAATATTTGACAACATACCTGGCGAGTTGGCCTCTACGTCTCCGTGGGACCTTCATATACATCAATAACGAAATATAACCTAACGTAACCTAACCTATCACCTCGGCGGTAACATTTGACAACATTCCTGGCGAGTTGGCTCCTCCGTCTCCGTGGGACCTTTATATACATCAATAACGTAATATAACCTATCCTAAACCAACCTAAAATCTCGGCGGTAATATTTGACAACATTCCTGTCGAGTTGGCCTCTACGTCTCCGTGGGACCTTCATATACATCAATAACGTTATATAACCTAACCTAACCCAACCAAACATCTCGGCGGTAATATTTGACAACATACCTGGCGAGTTGGCCTCTACGTCTCCGTGGGACCTTCATATACATCAATAACGAAATATAACCTAACCTAACCTAACCTATCATCTCGGCGGTAACATTTGACAACATTCCTGGCGAGTTGGCTCCTCCGTCTCCGTGGGACCTTTATATACATCAATAACGTAATATAACCTATCCTAAACCAACCTAAAATCTCGGCGGTAATATTTGACAACATTCCTGGCGAGTTGGCCTCTACGTCTCCGTGGGACCTTCATATACATCAATAACGTTATATAACCTAACATAATCCAATCAAACATCTCGGCGGTAATATTTGACAACATACCTGGCGAGTTGGCCTCTACGTCTCCGTGGGACCTTCATATACATCAATAACGAAATATAACCTAACCTAACCCAACCAAACATCTCGGCGGTAATATTTGACAACATACCTGGCGAGTTGGCCTCTACGTCTCCGTGGGACCTTCATATACATCAATAACGAAATATAACCTAACCTAACCCAACCTAACATCTTGGCGGTAACATTTGACAACATTCCTGGCGAGTTGGCTCCTCCGTCTCCGTGGGACCTTTATATACATCAATAACGTAATATAAGCTAGCCTAACCCAATCTAACATGTCCGCGGTAATATTTGACCACATTCCTGGCGAGTTGGCCTCTACGTCTCCGTGGGACCTTCATATACATCAATAACGTTATATAACCTAACCTAACCCAACCTAACATCTCGGCGGTAATATTTGACCACATTCCTGTCTTGTTGGCCTCTACGTCTCCGTGGGACCTTTATATACATCAATAACATAATATAAGCTAGCCTAAACCAATCTAACATGTCGGCGGTAATATTTGACCACATTCGTGGCGAGTTGGCATCTACGTCTCCGTGGGACCTTTATATACATCTATAACGTAATATAACCTAACCTAACCCAACCTAACATCTCGGCGGTAATATTTGAAAACATTCCTGGCGAGTTGGCATCTACGTCTCCGTGGGACATTTATATACATCAATAACGTAATATAACCTAACCTAACCCAATCTAACATGTCGGCGGTAATATTTGACCACATTCCTGGCGAGTTGGCCTCTACGTCTCCGTGGGACCTTCATATACATCAATAACGTTATATAACCTAACCTAACCCAACCTAACATCTTGGCGGTAATATTTGACCACATTCCTGGCTTGTTGGCCTCTACGTCTCCGTGGGACCTTTATATACTTCAATAACGTAATATAGCCTAACCTAACCCAATCTAATATCTCGGCGGTAATATTTGACATCATTCCTAGCGAGTTGGCCTCTACGTCTCCGGTTAACCTTCATATACATCAATAACGTAATATATCGTAACCTAACCCAACCTATCATCTCGGCGGTAATATTTGACAACATTCCTGACGAGTTGGCCTCTACGTCTCCGTGGGACCCTTATATACATCAATAACGTAATATAACCTAACCTAACCCAACCTATCATCTCGGCGCTAATATTTGACAACATTCCTGGCGAGTTGACCTCTACGTCACCGTGGGACCTTTATATACATCAATAACGTAATATAACCTAACCTAACCCAACCTAACATCTCGGCGGTAATATTTGACAACATTCCTGACGAGTTGGCCTCTAGGTCTCCGTGGGACCCTTATATACATCAATAACGTAATATAACCTAACCTAACCCAACCTATCATCTCGGCGCTAATATTTGACAACATTCCTGGCGAGTTGAACTCTACGTCACCGTGGGACCTTTATATACATCAATAACGTAATATAACCTAACCTAACCCAACCTAACATCTCGGCGGTAATATTTGAAAACATACCAGGCGACTTGGCCTCTACGTCTCCGTGGGACCTTTATATACATCAATAACATAATATAAGCTAGCCTAACCCAATCCAACATCTCGGCGGTAATATTTGACCACATTCCTGGCTTGTTGGCCTCTACGTCTCCGTGGGACCTTTACATACTTCAATAACGTAATATAACCTAACCTAACCCAATCTAATATCTCGGCGGTAATACTTGACATCATTCCTAGCGAGTTGGCCTCTACGTCTCCGGTTGACCTTCATATACATCAATAACGTAATATAACGTAACCTAACCCAACCTATCATCTCGGCGGTAATATTTGACAACATTCCCGGCGAGTTGAACTCTACGTCACCGTGGGACCTTTATATACATCAATAACGTAATATAACCTAACCTAACCCAACCTATCATCTCGGCGGTAATATTTGACAACATTCCTGGCGAGTTGGCCTCTACGTCTCCGTGGGACCTTTATATACATCAATAACATAATATAAGCTAGCCTAACCCAATCTAACATGTCGACGGTAATATTTGACCACATTCCTGTCTTGTTGGCTTCTACGTCTCCGTGAGACCTTCATATACATCAATAACGTAATATAACCTAACCTAACCCAACCTAACATCTCGGCGGTAATATTTGACAACATTCCTGGCGAGTTGGCTTCTCCGTCTCCGTGGGACCTTTATATACATCACTAACGTAATATAACTTAACCTAACCCTACCTAACATCTCGGCGGTAACATTTGACAACATTCCTGTCGAGTTGGCCTCTACGTTTCCGTGGGACCTTTATATACATCAATAACGTAATATTACCTAACCTACCGCAACCAAACATCTCGGCGGTAATATTTGACAACATACCTGGCGAGTTGGCCTCTACGTCTCCGTGGGACCTTCATATACATCAATAACGAAATATAACCTAACGTAACCTAACCTATCACCTCGGCGGTAACATTTGACAACATTCCTGGCGAGTTGGCTCCTCCGTCTCCGTGGGACCTTTATATACATCAATAACGTAATATAACCTATCCTAAACCAACCTAAAATCTCGGCGGTAATATTTGACAACATTCCTGTCGAGTTGGCCTCTACGTCTCCGTGGGACCTTCATATACATCAATAACGTTATATAACCTAACCTAACCCAACCAAACATCTCGGCGGTAATATTTGACAACATACCTGGCGAGTTGGCCTCTACGTCTCCGTGGGACCTTCATATACATCAATAACGAAATATAACCTAACCTAACCCAACCAAACATCTCGGCGGTAATATTTGACAACATACCTGGCGAGTTGGCCTCTACGTCTCCGTGGGACCTTCATATACATCAATAACGAAATATAACCTAACCTAACCCAACCTAACATCTTGGCGGTAACATTTGACAACATTCCTGGCGAGTTGGCTCCTCCGTCTCCGTGGGACCTTTATATACATCAATAACGTAATATAAGCTAGCCTAACCCAATCTAACATGTCCGCGGTAATATTTGACCACATTCCTGGCGAGTTGGCCTCTACGTCTCCGTGGGACCTTCATATACATCAATAACGTTATATAACCTAACCTAACCCAACCTAACATCTCGGCGGTAATATTTGACCACATTCCTGTCTTGTTGGCCTCTACGTCTCCGTGGGACCTTTATATACATCAATAACATAATATAAGCTAGCCTAAACCAATCTAACATGTCGGCGGTAATATTTGACCACATTCGTGGCGAGTTGGCATCTACGTCTCCGTGGGACCTTTATATACATCTATAACGTAATATAACCTAACCTAACCCAACCTAACATCTCGGCGGTAATATTTGAAAACATTCCTGGCGAGTTGGCATCTACGTCTCCGTGGGACATTTATATACATCAATAACGTAATATAACCTAACCTAACCCAATCTAACATGTCGGCGGTAATATTTGACCACATTCCTGGCGAGTTGGCCTCTACGTCTCCGTGGGACCTTCATATACATCAATAACGTTATATAACCTAACCTAACCCAACCTAACACCTTGGCGGTAATATTTGACCACATTCCTGGCTTGTTGGCCTCTACGTCTCCGTGGGACCTTTATATACTTCAATAACGTAATATAGCCTAACCTAACCCAATCTAATATCTCGGCGGTAATATTTGACATCATTCCTAGCGAGTTGGCCTCTACGTCTCCGGTTAACCTTCATATACATCAATAACGTAATATATCGTAACCTAACCCAACCTATCATCTCGGCGGTAATATTTGACAACATTCCTGACGAGTTGGCCTCTACGTCTCCGTGGGACCCTTATATACATCTATAACGTAATATAACCTAACCTAACCCAACCTATCATCTCGGCGCTAATATTTGACAACATTCCTGGCGAGTTGACCTCTACGTCACCGTGGGACCTTTATATACATCAATAACGTAATATAACCTAACCTAACCCAACCTAACATCTCGGCGGTAATATTTGACAACATTCCTGACGAGTTGGCCTCTAGGTCTCCGTGGGACCCTTATATACATCAATAACGTAATATAACCTAACCTAACCCAACCTATCATCTCGGCGCTAATATTTGACAACATTCCTGGCGAGTTGAACTCTACGTCACCGTGGGACCTTTATATACATCAATAACGTAATATAACCTAACCTAACCCAACCTAACATCTCGGCGGTAATATTTGAAAACATACCAGGCGACTTGGCCTCTACGTCTCCGTGGGACCTTTATATACATCAATAACATAATATAAGCTAGCCTAACCCAATCCAACATCTCGGCGGTAATATTTGACCACATTCCTGTCTTGTTGGCTTCTACGTCTCCGTGAGACCTTCATATACATCAATAACGTAATATAACCTAACCTAACCCAACCTAACATCTCGGCGGTAATATTTGACAACATTCCTGGCGAGTTGGCTTCTCCGTCTCCGTGGGACCTTTATATACATCACTAACGTAATATAACTTAACCTAACCCTACCTAACATCTCGGCGGTAACATTTGACAACATTCCTGTCGAGTTGGCCTCTACGTTTCCGTGGGACCTTTATATACATCAATAACGTAATATTACCTAACCTACCCCGACCAAACATCTCGGCGGTAATATTTGACAACATACCTGGCGAGTTGGCCTCTACGTCTCCGTGGGACCTTCATATACATCAATAACGAAATATAACCTAACGTAACCTAACCTATCACCTCGGCGGTAACATTTGACAACATTCCTGGCGAGTTGGCTCCTCCGTCTCCGTGGGACCTTTATATACATCAATAACGTAATATAACCTATCCTAAACCAACCTAAAATCTCGGCGGTAATATTTGACAACATTCCTGTCGAGTTGGCCTCTACGTCTCCGTGGGACCTTCATATACATCAATAACGTTATATAACCTAACCTAACCCAACCAAACATCTCGGCGGTAATATTTGACAACATACCTGGCGAGTTGGCCTCTACGTCTCCGTGGGACCTTCATATACATCAATAACGAAATATAACCTAACCTAACCTAACCTATCATCTCGGCGGTAACATTTGACAACATTCCTGGCGAGTTGGCTCCTCCGTCTCCGTGGGACCTTTATATACATCAATAACGTAATATAACCTATCCTAAACCAACCTAAAATCTCGGCGGTAATATTTGACAACATTCCTGGCGAGTTGGCCTCTACGTCTCCGTGGGACCTTCATATACATCAATAACGTTATATAACCTAACCTAACCCAACCTAACATCTTGGCGGTAATATTTGACCACATTCCTGGCTTGTTGGCCTCTACGTCTCCGTGGGACCTTTATATACATCAATAACATAATATAAGCTAGCCTAACCCAATCTAACATGTCGGCGGTAATATTTGACCACATTCGTGGCGAGTTGGCCTCTACGTCTCCGTGGGACCTTCATATACATCAATAACGTTATATAACCTAACCTAATCCAACCAAACATCTCGGCGGTAATATTTGACAACATACCTGGCGAGTTGGCCTCTACGTCTCCGTGGGACCTTCATATACATCAATAACGAAATATAACCTAACCTAACCTAACCTATCATCTCGGCGGTAACATTTGACAACATTCCTGGCGTGTTGGCTCCTCCGTCTCCGTGGGACCTTTATATACATCAATAACGTAATATAACCTAACCTAACCCAACCAAAAATCTCGGCGGTAATATTTGACAACATACCTGGCGAGTTGGCCTCTACGTCTCCGTGGGACCTTCATATACATCAATAACGAAATAGAACCTAACCTAACCTAACCTATCATCTCGGCGGTAACATTTGACAACATTCCTGGCGTGTTGGCTCCTCCGTCTCCGTGGGACCTTTATATACATCAATAACGTAATATAACCTAACCTAACCCAACCTAACATCTTGGTGGTAATATTTGACCACATTCCTGGCTTGTTGGCATCTACATCTCCGTGGGTCCTTTATATACTTCAATAACGTAATATAGCCAAACCTAACCCAATCTAATATCTCGGCGGTAATATTTGACATCATTCCTAGCGAGTTGGCCTCTACGTCTCCGGTTAACCTTCATATACATCAATAACGTAATATATCGTAACCTAACCCAACCTATCATCTCGGCGGTAATATTTGACAACATTCCTGACGAGTTGGCCTCTACGTCTCCGTGGGACCCTTATATACATCAATAACGTAATATAACCTAACCTAACCCAACCTATCATCTCGGCGCTAATATTTGACAACATTCCTGGCGAGTTGACCTCTACGTCACCGTGGGACCTTTATATACATCAATAACGTAATATAACCTAACCTAACCCAACCTAACATCTCGGCGGTAATATTTGACAACATTCCTGGCGAGTTGGCCTCTACGTCTCCGTGGGACCTTTATGTACATCAATAACATAATATAAGCTAGCCTAACCCAATCTAACATCTCGGCGGTAATATTTGACCACATTCCTGGCGAGTTGGGCTCTACGTCTCCGTGGGACCTTCATATACATCAATAACGTTATATAACCTAACCTAACCCAACCTAACATCTTGGCGGTAATATTTGACCACATTCCTGGCTTGTTGGCCTCTACGTCTCCGTGGGACCTTTATATACATCAATAACATAATATAAGCTAGCCTAACCCAATCTAACATGTCGGCGGTAATATTTGACCACATTCGTGGCGAGTTGGCCTCTACGTCTCCGTGGGACCTTCATATACATCAATAACGTTATATAACCTAACCTAATCCAACCAAACATCTCGGCGGTAATATTTGACAACATACCTGGCGAGTTGGCCTCTACGTCTCCGTGGGACCTTCATATACATCAATAACGAAATATAACCTAACCTAACCTAACCTATCATCTCGGCGGTAACATTTGACAACATTCCTGGCGTGTTGGCTCCTCCGTCTCCGTGGGACCTTTATATACATCAATAACGTAATATAACCTAACCTAACCCAACCTAACATCTTGGCGGTAATATTTGACCACATTCCTGGCTTGTTGGCCTCTACGTCTCCGTGGGACCTTTATATACTTCAATAACGTAATATAGCCTAACCTAACCCAATCTAATATCTCGGCGGTAATATTTGACATCATTCCTAGCGAGTTGGCCTCTACGTCTCCGGTTAACCTTCATATACATCAATAACGTAATATATCGTAACCTAACCCAACCTATCATCTCGGCGGTAATATTTGACAACAAACCAGGCGAGTTGGCTTCTCCGTTTCCATGGGACCTTTATATACATCTATAACGTAATATAACCTAACCTAATCCAACCTAACATCTCGGCGGTAATATTTGAAAACATTCCTGGCGAGTTGGCATCTACGTCTCCGTGGGACATTTATATACATCAATAACGTAATATAACCTAACCTAACCCAATCTAACATCTCGGCGGTAATATTTGACAACATTTCTGGCGAGTTGGCCTCTACGTCTCCGTGGGTCCTTCATATACATCAATAACGTTATATAACCTAACCTAACCCAACCAAAAATCTCGGCGGTAATATTTGACAACATACCTGGCGAGTTGGCCTCTACGTCTCCGTGGGACCTTCATATACATCAATAACGAAATAGAACCTAACCTAACCTAACCTATCATCTCGGCGGTAACATTTGACAACATTCCTGGCGTGTTGGCTCCTCCGTCTCCGTGGGACCTTTATATACATCAATAACGTAATATAACCTAACCTAACCCAACCTAACATCTTGGTGGTAATATTTGACCACATTCCTGGCTTGTTGGCATCTACATCTCCGTGGGTCCTTTATATACTTCAATAACGTAATATAGCCAAACCTAACCCAATCTAATATCTCGGCGGTAATATTTGACATCATTCCTAGCGAGTTGGCCTCTACGTCTCCGGTTAACCTTCATATACATCAATAACGTAATATATCGTAACCTAACCCAACCTATCATCTCGGCGGTAATATTTGACAACATTCCTGACGAGTTGGCCTCTACGTCTCCGTGGGACCCTTATATACATCAATAACGTAATATAACCTAACCTAACCCAACCTATCATCTCGGCGCTAATATTTGACAACATTCCTGGCGAGTTGACCTCTACGTCACCGTGGGACCTTCATATACATCAATAACGAAATATAACCTAACGTAACCTAACCTATCACCTCGGCGGTAACATTTGACAACATTCCTGGCGAGTTGGCTCCTCCGTCTCCGTGGGACCTTTATATACATCAATAACGTAATATAACCTATCCTAAACCAACCTAAAATCTCGGCGGTAATATTTGACAACATTCCTGTCGAGTTGGCCTCTACGTCTCCGTGGGACCTTCATATACATCAATAACGTTATATAACCTAACCTAACCCAACCAAACATCTCGGCGGTAATATTTGACAACATACCTGGCGAGTTGGCCTCTACGTCTCCGTGGGACCTTCATATACATCAATAACGAAATATAACCTAACCTAACCTAACCTATCATCTCGGCGGTAACATTTGACAACATTCCTGGCGAGTTGGCTCCTCCGTCTCCGTGGGACCTTTATATACATCAATAACGTAATATAACCTATCCTAAACCAACCTAAAATCTCGGCGGTAATATTTGACAACATTCCTGGCGAGTTGGCCTCTACGTCTCCGTGGGACCTTCATATACATCAATAACGTTATATAACCTAACATAATCCAATCAAACATCTCGGCGGTAATATTTGACCACATTCGTGGCGAGTTGGCCTCTACGTCTCCGTGGGACCTTCATATACATCAATAACGTTATATAACCTAACCTAATCCAACCAAACATCTCGGCGGTAATATTTGACAACATACCTGGCGAGTTGGCCTCTACGTCTCCGTGGGACCTTCATATACATCAATAACGAAATATAACCTAACCTAACCTAACCTATCATCTCGGCGGTAACATTTGACAACATTCCTGGCGTGTTGGCTCCTCCGTCTCCGTGGGACCTTTATATACATCAATAACGTAATATAACCTAACCTAACCCAACCTAACATCTTGGCGGTAATATTTGACCACATTCCTGGCTTGTTGGCCTCTACGTCTCCGTGGGACCTTTATATACTTCAATAACGTAATATAGCCTAACCTAACCCAATCTAATATCTCGGCGGTAATATTTGACATCATTCCTAGCGAGTTGGCCTCTACGTCTCCGGTTAACCTTCATATACATCAATAACGTAATATATCGTAACCTAACCCAACCTATCATCTCGGCGGTAATATTTGACAACATTCCTGGCGAGTTGAACTCTACGTCACCGTGGGACCTTCATATACATCAATAACGTAATATATCGTAACCTAACCCAACCTATCATCTCGGCGGTAATATTTGACAACACTCCTGACGAGTTGGCCTCTAGGTCTCCGTGGGACCCTTATATACATCAATAACGTAATATAACCTAACCTAACCCAACCTATCATCTCGGCGCTAATATTTGACAACATTCCTGGCGACTTGGCCTCTACGTCACCGTGGGACCTTTATATACATCAATAACGTAATATAACCTAACCTAACCCAACCTAACATCTCGGCGGTAATATTTGAAAACATACCAGGCGACTTGGCCTCTACGTCTCCGTGGGACCTTTACATACATCAATAACATAATATAAGCTAGCCTAACCCAATCCAACATCTCGGCGGTAATATTTGACCACATTCCTGGCTTGTTGGCCTCTACGTCTCCGTGGGACCTTTACATACTTCAATAACGTAATATAACCTAACCTAACCCAATCTAATATCTCGGCGGTAATACTTGACATCATTCCTAGCGAGTTGGCCTCTACGTCTCCGGTTGACCTTCATATACATCAATAACGTAATATAACGTAACCTAACCCAACCTATCATCTCGGCGGTAATATTTGACAACATTCCTGGCGAGTTGGCATCTACGTCTCCGTGGGACATTTATATACATCAATAACGTAATATAACCTATCCTAACCCAATCTAACATCTCGGCGGTAATATTTGACAACATTTCTGGCGAGTTGGCCTCTACGTTTCCGTGGGACCTTTATATACATCAATAACGTAATATAACCTAACCTACCCCAACCTAACATCTCGGTGATAATATTTGACAACAAACCAGGCGAGTTGGCTTCTCCGTTTCCATGGGACCTTTATATACATCTATAACGTAATATAACCTAACCTAACCCAACCTAACATCTCGGCGGTAATATTTGAAAACATTCCTGGCTTGTTGGCCTCTACGTCTCCGTGGGACCTTTATATACATCAATAACATAATATAAGCTAGCCTAACCCAATCTAACATCTCGGCGGTAACATTTGACAACATTCCTGGCGAGTTGGCTCCTCCGTCTCCGTGGGACCTTTATATACATCAATAACATAATATAACCTATCCTAAACCAACCTAAAATCTCGGCGGTAATATTTGACAACATACCTGGCGAATTGGCCTCTACGTCTCCGTGGGACCTTCATATACATCAATAACGAAATATAACCTAACCTAACCTAACCTATCATCTCGGCGGTAACATTTGACAACATTCCTGGCGAGTTGGCTCCTCCGTCTCCGTGGGACCTTTATATACATCAATAACGTAATGTAACCTATCCTAAACCAACCTAAAATCTCGGCGGTAATATTTGACAACATTCCTGGCGAGTTGGCCTCTACGTCTCCGTGGGACCTTTATGTACATCAATAACATAATATAAGCTAGCCTAACCCAATCTAACATCTCGGCGGTAATATTTGACCACATTCCTGTCTTGTTGGCCTCTACGTCTCCGTGGGACCTTTATATACATCAATAACATAATATAAGCTAGCCTAAACCAATCTAACATGTCGGCGGTAATATTTGACCACATTCGTGGCGAGTTGGCATCTACGTCTCCGTGGGACCTTTATATACATCTATAACGTAATATAACCTAACCTAACCCAACCTAACATCTCGGCGGTAATATTTGAAAACATTCCTGGCGAGTTGGCATCTACGTCTCCGTGGGACATTTATATACATCAATAACGTAATATAACCTAACCTAACCCAATCTAACATGTCGGCGGTAATATTTGACCACATTCCTGGCGAGTTGGCCTCTACGTCTCCGTGGGACCTTCATATACATCAATAACGTTATATAACCTAACCTAACCCAACCTAACATCTTGGCGGTAATATTTGACCACATTCCTGGCTTGTTGGCCTCTACGTCTCCGTGGGACCTTTATATACTTCAATAACGTAATATAGCCTAACCTAACCCAATCTAATATCTCGGCGGTAATATTTGACATCATTCCTAGCGAGTTGGCCTCTACGTCTCCGGTTAACCTTCATATACATCAATAACGTAATATATCGTAACCTAACCCAACCTATCATCTCGGCGGTAATATTTGACAACATTCCTGACGAGTTGGCCTCTACGTCTCCGTGGGACCCTTATATACATCAATAACGTAATATAACCTAACCTAACCCAACCTATCATCTCGACGCTAATATTTGACAACATTCCTGGCCAGTTGACCTCTACGTCACCGTGGGACCTTTATATACATCAATAACGTAATATAACCTAACCTAACCCAACCTAACATCTCGGCGGTAATATTTGACAACATTCCTGACGAGTTGGCCTCTAGGTCTCCGTGGGACCCTTATATACATCAATAACGTAATATAACCTAACCTAACCCAACCTATCATCTCGGCGCTAATATTTGACAACATTCCTGGCGAGTTGAACTCTACGTCACCGTGGGACCTTTATATACATCAATAACGTAATATAACCTAACCTAACCCAACCTAACATCTCGGCGGTAATATTTGAAAACATACCAGGCGACTTGGCCTCTACGTCTCCGTGGGACCTTTATATACATCAATAACATAATATAAGCTAGCCTAACCCAATCCAACATCTCGGCGGTAATATTTGACCACATTCCTGGCTTGTTGGCCTCTACGTCTCCGTGGGACCTTTACATACTTCAATAACGTAATATAACCTAACCTAACCCAATCTAATATCTCGGCGGTAATACTTGACATCATTCCTAGCGAGTTGGCCTCTACGTCTCCGGTTGACCTTCATATACATCAATAACGTAATATAACGTAACCTAACCCAACCTATCATCTCGGCGGTAATATTTGACAACATTCCTGGCGAGTTGAACTCTACGTCACCGTGGGACCTTTATATACATCAATAACGTAATATAACCTAACCTAACCCAACCTATCATCTCGGCGGTAATATTTGACAACATTCCTGGCGAGTTGGCCTCTACGTCTCCGTGGGACCTTTATATACATCTATAACGTAATATAATCTAACCTAACCCAACCTAACATCTCGGCGATAATATTTGACCACATTCCTGGCTTGTTGGCCTCTACGTCTCCGTGGGACCATTATATACATCAATAACATAGTATAAGCTAGCCTAACCCAATCTAACATCTCGGCGGTAACATTTGACAACATTCCTGGCGAGTTGGCTCCTCCGTCTCCGTGGGACCTTTATATACATCAATAACATAATATAACCTATCCTAAACCAACCTAAAATCTCGGCGGTAATATTTGACAACATACCTGGCGAGTTGGCCTCTACGTCTCCGTGGGACCTTCATATACATCAATAACGAAATATAACCTAACCTAACCTAACCTATCATCTCGGCGGTAACATTTGACAACATTCCTGGCGAGTTGGCTCCTCCGTCTCCGTGGGACCTTTATATACATCAATAACGTAATGTAACCTATCCTAAACCAACCTAAAATCTCGGCGGTAATATTTGACAACATTCCTGGCGAGTTGGCCTCTACGTCTCCGTGGGACCTTTATGTACATCAATAACATAATATAAGCTAGCCTAACCCAATCTAACATCTCGGCGGTAATATTTGACCACATTCCTGTCTTGTTGGCCTCTACGTCTCCGTGGGACCTTTATATACATCAATAACATAATATAAGCTAGCCTAAACCAATCTAACATGTCGGCGGTAATATTTGACCACATTCGTGGCGAGTTGGCATCTACGTCTCCGTGGGACCTTTATATACATCTATAACGTAATATAACCTAACCTAACCCAACCTAACATCTCGGCGGTAATATTTGAAAACATTCCTGGCGAGTTGGCATCTACGTCTCCGTGGGACATTTATATACATCAATAACGTAATATAACCTAACCTAACCCAATCTAACATGTCGGTGGTAATATTTGACCACATTCCTGGCGAGTTGGCCTCTACGTCTCCGTGGGACCTTCATATACATCAATAACGTTATATAACCTAACCTAACCCAACCTAACATCTTGGCGGTAATATTTGACCACATTCCTGGCTTGTTGGCCTCTACGTCTCCGTGGGACCTTTATATACTTCAATAACGTAATATAGCCTAACCTAACCCAATCTAATATCTCGGGGGTAATATTTGACATCATTCCTAGCGAGTTGGCCTCTACGTCTCCGGTTAACCTTCATATACATCAATAACGTAATATATCGTAACCTAACCCAACCTATCATCTCGGCGGTAATATTTGACAACATTCCTGACGAGTTGGCCTCTACGTCTCCGTGGGACCCTTATATACATCAATAACGTAATATAACCTAACCTAACCAAACCTAACATCTCGGCGGTAATATTTGACAACATTCCTGACGAGTTGGCCTCTAGGTCTCCGTGGGACCCTTATATACATCAATAACGTAATATAACCTAACCTAACCCAACCTATCATCTCGGCGCTAATATTTGACAACATTCCTGGCGAGTTGAACTCTACGTCACCGTGGGACCTTTATATACATCAATAACGTAATATAACCTAACCTAACCCAACCTAACATCTCGGCGGTAATATTTGAAAACATACCAGGCGACTTGGCCTCTACGTCTCCGTGGGACCTTTATATACATCAATAACATAATATAAGCTAGCCTAACCCAATCCAACATCTCGGCGGTAATATTTGACCACATTCCTGGCTTGTTGGCCTCTACGTCTCCGTGGGACCTTTACATACTTCAATAACGTAATATAACCTAACCTAACCCAATCTAATATCTCGGCGGTAATACTTGACATCATTCCTAGCGAGTTGGCCTCTACGTCTCCGGTTGACCTTCATATACATCAATAACGTAATATAACGTAACCTAACCCAACCTATCATCTCGGCGGTAATATTTGACAACATTCCTGGCGAGTTGAACTCTACGTCACCGTGGGACCTTTATATACATCAATAACGTAATATAACCTAACCTAACCCAACCTATCATCTCGGCGGTAATATTTGACAACATTCCTGGCGAGTTGGCCTCTACGTCTCCGTGGGACCTTTATATACATCTATAACGTAATATAATCTAACCTAACCCAACCTAACATCTCGGCGATAATATTTGACCACATTCCTGGCTTGTTGGCCTCTACGTCTCCGTGGGACATTTATATACATCAATAACGTAATATAACCTAACCTAACCCAACCTAACATCTCGGCGGTAATATTTGACAACATTCCTGGCGAGTTGGCCTCTACGTCTCCGTGGGACCTTCATATACATCAATAACGTTATATAACCTAACCTAACCCAACCTAACATCTTGGCGGTAATATTTGACCACATTCCTGGCTTGTTGGCCTCTACGTCTCCGTGGGACCTTTATATACATCAATAACATAATATAAGCTAGCCTAACCCAATCTAACATCTCGGCGGTAACATTTGACAACATTCCTGGCGAGTTGGCTCCTCCGTCTCCGTGGGAGCTTTATATACATCAATAACATAATATAACCTATCCTAAACCAACCTAAAATCTCGGCGGTAATATTTGACAACATACCTGGCGAGTTGGCCTCTACGTCTCCGTGGGACCTTCATATACATCAATAACGAAATATAACCTAACCTAACCTAACCTATCATCTCGGCGGTAACATTTGACAACATTCCTGGCGAGTTGGCTCCTCCGTCTCCGTGGGACCTTTATATACATCAATAACGTAATGTAACCTATCCTAAACCAACCTAAAATCTCGGCGGTAATATTTGACAACATTCCTGGCGAGTTGGCCTCTACGTCTCCGTGGGACCTTTATGTACATCAATAACATAATATAAGCTAGCCTAACCCAATCTAACATCTCGGCGGTAATATTTGACCACATTCCTGTCTTGTTGGCCTCTACGTCTCCGTGGGACCTTTATATACATCAATAACATAATATAAGCTAGCCTAAACCAATCTAACATGTCGGCGGTAATATTTGACCACATTCGTGGCGAGTTGGCATCTACGTCTCCGTGGGACCTTTATATACATCTATAACGTAATATAACCTAACCTAACCCAACCTAACATCTCGGCGGTAATATTTGAAAACATTCCTGGCGAGTTGGCATCTACGTCTCCGTGGGACATTTATATACATCAATAACGTAATATAACCTAACCTAACCCAATCTAACATGTCGGCGGTAATATTTGACCACATTCCTGGCGAGTTGGCCTCTACGTCTCCGTGGGACCTTCATATACATCAATAACGTTATATAACCTAACCTAACCCAACCTAACATCTTGGCGGTAATATTTGACCACATTCCTGGCTTGTTGGCCTCTACGTCTCCGTGGGACCTTTATATACTTCAATAACGTAATATAGCCTAACCTAACCCAATCTAATATCTCGGCGGTAATATTTGACATCATTCCTAGCGAGTTGGCCTCTACGTCTCCGGTTAACCTTCATATACATCAATAACGTAATATAACCTGACCTAACCCAATCTAACATCTCGGCGGTAATATTTGACAACATTCCTGGCGAGTTGGCCTCTGCGTCTCCGTGGGACCTTCATATACATCAATAACGTTATATAACCTAACCTAACCCAACCAAACATCTCGGCGGTAATATTTGACAACATACCTGGCGAGTTGGCCTCTACGCCTCCGTGGGACCTTCATATACATCAATAACGAAATATAACCTAACCTAACCTAACCTATCATCTCGGCGGTAACATTTGACAACATTCCTGGCTTGTTGGCCTCTACGTCTCCGTGGGACATTTATATACATCAATAACGTAATATAACCTAACCTAACCCAACCTAACATCTCGGCGGTAATATTTGACAACATTCCTGGCGAGTTGGCTTCTCCGTCTCCGTGGGACCTTTATATACATCACTAACGTAATATAACTTAACTTAACCCAACCTAACATCTCGGCGGTAACATTTGACAACATTCCTGACGAGTTGGCCTCTACGTCTCCGGTTGACCTTCATATACATCAATAACGTAATATAACGTAACCTAACCCAACCTATCATCTCGGCGGTAATATTTGACAACATTCCTGGCGAGTTGGCTTCTCCGTCTCCGTGGGACCTTTATATACATCAATAACGTTATATAACCTAACCTAACCCAACCTAACATCTTGGCGGTAATATTTGACCACATTCCTGGCTTGTTGGCCTCTACGTCTCCGTGGGACCTTTATATACATCAATAACATAATATAAGCTAGCCTAACCCAATCTAACATCTCGGCGGTAACATTTGACAACATTCCTGGCGAGTTGGCTCCTCCGTCTCCGTGGGACCTTTATATACATCAATAACATAATATAACCTATCCTAAACCAACCTAAAATCTCGGCGGTAATATTTGACAACATACCTGGCGAGTTGGCATCAACGTCTCCGTGGGACCTTCATATACATCAATAACGTTATATAACCTAACCTAATCCAACCAAACATCTCGGCGGTAATATTTGACAACATACCTGGCGAGTTGGCCTCTACGTCTCCCTGGGACCTTCATATACATCAATAACGAAATATAACCTAACCTAACCTAACCTATCATCTCGGCGGTAACATTTGACAACATTCCTGGCGTGTTGGCTCCTCCGTCTCCGTGGGACCTTTATATACATCAATAACGTAATATAACCTAACCTAACCCAACCTAACATCTTGGCGGTAATATTTGACCACATTCCTGGCTTGTTGGCCTCTACGTCTCCGTGGGACCTTTATATACTTCAATAACGTAATATAGCCTAACCTAACCCAATCTAATATCTCGGCGGTAATATTTGACATCATTCCTAGCGAGTTGGCCTCTACGTCTCCGGTTAACCTTCATATACATCAATAACGTAATATATCGTAACCTAACCCAACCTATCATCTCGGCGCTAATATTTGACAACATTCCTGGCGAGTTGAACTCCACGTCACCGTGGGACCTTTATATACATCAATAACGTAATATAACCTAACCTAACGCAACCTAACATCTCGGCGGTAATATTTGAAAACATACCAGGCGACTCTGCCTCTACGTCTCCGTGGGACCTTTATATACATCAATAACATAATATAAGCTAGCCTAACCCAATCCAACATCTCGGCGGTAATATTTGACCACATTCCTGGCTTGTTGGCCTCTACGTCTCCGTGGGACCTTTACATACTTCAATAACGTAATGTAACCTAACCTAACCCAATCTAATATCTCGGCGGTAATACTTGACATCATTCCTAGCGAGTTGGCCTCTACGTCTCCGGTTGACCTTCATATACATCAATAACGTAATATAACGTAACCTAACCCAACCTATCATCTCGGCGGTAATATTTGACAACATTCCTGGCGAGTTGGCTTCTCCGTCTCCGTGGGACCTTTATATACATCAATAACGTTATATAACCTAACCTAACCCAACCTAACATCTTGGCGGTAATATTTGACCACATTCCTGGCTTGTTGGCCTCTACGTCTCCGTGGGACCTTTATATACATCAATAACATAATATAAGCTAGCCTAACCCAATCTAACATCTCGGCGGTAACATTTGACAACATTCCTGGCGAGTTGGCTCCTCCGTCTCCGTGGGACCTTTATATACATCAATAACATAATATAACCTATCCTAAACCAACCTAAAATCTCGGCGGTAATATTTGACAACATACCTGGCGAGTTGGCATCTACGTCTCCGTGGGACCTTCATATACATCAATAACGTAATATAACCTAACCTAACCCAACCTAACATCTCGGCGGTAATATTTGAAAACATACCAGGCGACTTGGCCTCTACGTCTCCGTGGGACCTTTATATACATCAATAACATAATATAAGCTAGCCTAACCCAATCCAACATCTCGGCGGTAATATTTGACCACATTCCTGGCTTGTTGGCCTCTACGTCTCCGTGGGACCTTTACATACTTCAATAACGTAATATAACCTAACCTAACCCAATCTAATATCTCGGCGGTAATACTTGACATCATTCCTAGCGAGTTGGCCTCTACGTCTCCGGTTGACCTTCATATACATCAATAACGTAATATAACGTAACCTAACCCAACCTATCATCTCGGCGGTAATATTTGACAACATTCCTGGCGAGTTGAACTCTACGTCACCGTGGGACCTTTATATACATCAATAACGTAATATAACCTAACCTAACCCAACCTATCATCTCGGCGGTAATATTTGACAACATTCCTGGCGAGTTGGCCTCTACGTCTCCGTGGGACCTTTATATACATCTATAACGTAATATAATCTAACCTAACCCAACCTAACATCTCGGCGATAATATTTGACCACATTCCTGGCTTGTTGGCCTCTACGTCTCCGTGGGACCATTATATACATCAATAACATAGTATAAGCTAGCCTAACCCAATCTAACATCTCGGCGGTAACATTTGACAACATTCCTGGCGAGTTGGCTCCTCCGTCTCCGTGGGACCTTTATATACATCAATAACATAATATAACCTATCCTAAACCAACCTAAAATCTCGGCGGTAATATTTGACAACATACCTGGCGAGTTGGCCTCTACGTCTCCGTGGGACCTTCATATACATCAATAACGAAATATAACCTAACCTAACCTAACCTATCATCTCGGCGGTAACATTTGACAACATTCCTGGCGAGTTGGCTCCTCCGTCTCCGTGGGACCTTTATATACATCAATAACGTAATGTAACCTATCCTAAACCAACCTAAAATCTCGGCGGTAATATTTGACAACATTCCTGGCGAGTTGGCCTCTACGTCTCCGTGGGACCTTTATGTACATCAATAACATAATATAAGCTAGCCTAACCCAATCTAACATCTCGGCGGTAATATTTGACCACATTCCTGTCTTGTTGGCCTCTACGTCTCCGTGGGACCTTTATATACATCAATAACATAATATAAGCTAGCCTAAACCAATCTAACATGTCGGCGGTAATATTTGACCACATTCGTGGCGAGTTGGCATCTACGTCTCCGTGGGACCTTTATATACATCTATAACGTAATATAACCTAACCTAACCCAACCTAACATCTCGGCGGTAATATTTGAAAACATTCCTGGCGAGTTGGCATCTACGTCTCCGTGGGACATTTATATACATCAATAACGTAATATAACCTAACCTAACCCAATCTAACATGTCGGTGGTAATATTTGACCACATTCCTGGCGAGTTGGCCTCTACGTCTCCGTGGGACCTTCATATACATCAATAACGTTATATAACCTAACCTAACCCAACCTAACATCTTGGCGGTAATATTTGACCACATTCCTGGCTTGTTGGCCTCTACGTCTCCGTGGGACCTTTATATACTTCAATAACGTAATATAGCCTAACCTAACCCAATCTAATATCTCGGGGGTAATATTTGACATCATTCCTAGCGAGTTGGCCTCTACGTCTCCGGTTAACCTTCATATACATCAATAACGTAATATATCGTAACCTAACCCAACCTATCATCTCGGCGGTAATATTTGACAACATTCCTGACGAGTTGGCCTCTACGTCTCCGTGGGACCCTTATATACATCAATAACGTAATATAACCTAACCTAACCAAACCTAACATCTCGGCGGTAATATTTGACAACATTCCTGACGAGTTGGCCTCTAGGTCTCCGTGGGACCCTTATATACATCAATAACGTAATATAACCTAACCTAACCCAACCTATCATCTCGGCGCTAATATTTGACAACATTCCTGGCGAGTTGAACTCTACGTCACCGTGGGACCTTTATATACATCAATAACGTAATATAACCTAACCTAACCCAACCTAACATCTCGGCGGTAATATTTGAAAACATACCAGGCGACTTGGCCTCTACGTCTCCGTGGGACCTTTATATACATCAATAACATAATATAAGCTAGCCTAACCCAATCCAACATCTCGGCGGTAATATTTGACCACATTCCTGGCTTGTTGGCCTCTACGTCTCCGTGGGACCTTTACATACTTCAATAACGTAATATAACCTAACCTAACCCAATCTAATATCTCGGCGGTAATACTTGACATCATTCCTAGCGAGTTGGCCTCTACGTCTCCGGTTGACCTTCATATACATCAATAACGTAATATAACGTAACCTAACCCAACCTATCATCTCGGCGGTAATATTTGACAACATTCCTGGCGAGTTGAACTCTACGTCACCGTGGGACCTTTATATACATCAATAACGTAATATAACCTAACCTAACCCAACCTATCATCTCGGCGGTAATATTTGACAACATTCCTGGCGAGTTGGCCTCTACGTCTCCGTGGGACCTTTATATACATCTATAACGTAATATAATCTAACCTAACCCAACCTAACATCTCGGCGATAATATTTGACCACATTCCTGGCTTGTTGGCCTCTACGTCTCCGTGGGACATTTATATACATCAATAACGTAATATAACCTAACCTAACCCAACCTAACATCTCGGCGGTAATATTTGACAACATTCCTGGCGAGTTGGCCTCTACGTCTCCGTGGGACCTTCATATACATCAATAACGTTATATAACCTAACCTAACCCAACCTAACATCTTGGCGGTAATATTTGACCACATTCCTGGCTTGTTGGCCTCTACGTCTCCGTGGGACCTTTATATACATCAATAACATAATATAAGCTAGCCTAACCCAATCTAACATCTCGGCGGTAACATTTGACAACATTCCTGGCGAGTTGGCTCCTCCGTCTCCGTGGGAGCTTTATATACATCAATAACATAATATAACCTATCCTAAACCAACCTAAAATCTCGGCGGTAATATTTGACAACATACCTGGCGAGTTGGCCTCTACGTCTCCGTGGGACCTTCATATACATCAATAACGAAATATAACCTAACCTAACCTAACCTATCATCTCGGCGGTAACATTTGACAACATTCCTGGCGAGTTGGCTCCTCCGTCTCCGTGGGACCTTTATATACATCAATAACGTAATGTAACCTATCCTAAACCAACCTAAAATCTCGACGGTAATATTTGACAACATTCCTGGCGAGTTGGCCTCTACGTCTCCGTGGGACCTTTATGTACATCAATAACATAATATAAGCTAGCCTAACCCAATCTAACATCTCGGCGGTAATATTTGACCACATTCCTGTCTTGTTGGCCTCTACGTCTCCGTGGGACCTTTATATACATCAATAACATAATATAAGCTAGCCTAAACCAATCTAACATGTCGGCGGTAATATTTGACCACATTCGTGGCGAGTTGGCATCTACGTCTCCGTGGGACCTTTATATACATCTATAACGTAATATAACCTAACCTAACCCAACCTAACATCTCGGCGGTAATATTTGAAAACATTCCTGGCGAGTTGGCATCTACGTCTCCGTGGGACATTTATATACATCAATAACGTAATATAACCTAACCTAACCCAATCTAACATGTCGGCGGTAATATTTGACCACATTCCTGGCGAGTTGGCCTCTACGTCTCCGTGGGACCTTCATATACATCAATAACGTTATATAACCTAACCTAACCCAACCTAACATCTTGGCGGTAATATTTGACCACATTCCTGGCTTGTTGGCCTCTACGTCTCCGTGGGACCTTTATATACTTCAATAACGTAATATAGCCTAACCTAACCCAATCTAATATCTCGGCGGTAATATTTGACATCATTCCTAGCGAGTTGGCCTCTACGTCTCCGGTTAACCTTCATATACATCAATAACGTAATATAACCTGACCTAACCCAATCTAACATCTCGGCGGTAATATTTGACAACATTCCTGGCGAGTTGGCCTCTGCGTCTCCGTGGGACCTTCATATACATCAATAACGTTATATAACCTAACCTAACCCAACCAAACATCTCGGCGGTAATATTTGACAACATACCTGGCGAGTTGGCCTCTACGCCTCCGTGGGACCTTCATATACATCAATAACGAAATATAACCTAACCTAACCTAACCTATCATCTCGGCGGTAACATTTGACAACATTCCTGGCTTGTTGGCCTCTACGTCTCCGTGGGACATTTATATACATCAATAACGTAATATAACCTAACCTAACCCAACCTAACATCTCGGCGGTAATATTTGACAACATTCCTGGCGAGTTGGCTTCTCCGTCTCCGTGGGACCTTTATATACATCACTAACGTAATATAACTTAACTTAACCCAACCTAACATCTCGGCGGTAACATTTGACAACATTCCTGACGAGTTGGCCTCTACGTCTCCGGTTGACCTTCATATACATCAATAACGTAATATAACGTAACCTAACCCAACCTATCATCTCGGCGGTAATATTTGACAACATTCCTGGCGAGTTGGCTTCTCCGTCTCCGTGGGACCTTTATATACATCAATAACGTTATATAACCTAACCTAACCCAACCTAACATCTTGGCGGTAATATTTGACCACATTCCTGGCTTGTTGGCCTCTACGTCTCCGTGGGACCTTTATATACATCAATAACATAATATAAGCTAGCCTAACCCAATCTAACATCTCGGCGGTAACATTTGACAACATTCCTGGCGAGTTGGCTCCTCCGTCTCCGTGGGACCTTTATATACATCAATAACATAATATAACCTATCCTAAACCAACCTAAAATCTCGGCGGTAATATTTGACAACATACCTGGCGAGTTGGCATCAACGTCTCCGTGGGACCTTCATATACATCAATAACGTTATATAACCTAACCTAATCCAACCAAACATCTCGGCGGTAATATTTGACAACATACCTGGCGAGTTGGCCTCTACGTCTCCCTGGGACCTTCATATACATCAATAACGAAATATAACCTAACCTAACCTAACCTATCATCTCGGCGGTAACATTTGACAACATTCCTGGCGTGTTGGCTCCTCCGTCTCCGTGGGACCTTTATATACATCAATAACGTAATATAACCTAACCTAACCCAACCTAACATCTTGGCGGTAATATTTGACCACATTCCTGGCTTGTTGGCCTCTACGTCTCCGTGGGACCTTTATATACTTCAATAACGTAATATAGCCTAACCTAACCCAATCTAATATCTCGGCGGTAATATTTGACATCATTCCTAGCGAGTTGGCCTCTACGTCTCCGGTTAACCTTCATATACATCAATAACGTAATATATCGTAACCTAACCCAACCTATCATCTCGGCGCTAATATTTGACAACATTCCTGGCGAGTTGAACTCCACGTCACCGTGGGACCTTTATATACATCAATAACGTAATATAACCTAACCTAACGCAACCTAACATCTCGGCGGTAATATTTGAAAACATACCAGGCGACTCTGCCTCTACGTCTCCGTGGGACCTTTATATACATCAATAACATAATATAAGCTAGCCTAACCCAATCCAACATCTCGGCGGTAATATTTGACCACATTCCTGGCTTGTTGGCCTCTACGTCTCCGTGGGACCTTTACATACTTCAATAACGTAATGTAACCTAACCTAACCCAATCTAATATCTCGGCGGTAATACTTGACATCATTCCTAGCGAGTTGGCCTCTACGTCTCCGGTTGACCTTCATATACATCAATAACGTAATATAACGTAACCTAACCCAACCTATCATCTCGGCGGTAATATTTGACAACATTCCTGGCGAGTTGGCTTCTCCGTCTCCGTGGGACCTTTATATACATCAATAACGTTATATAACCTAACCTAACCCAACCTAACATCTTGGCGGTAATATTTGACCACATTCCTGGCTTGTTGGCCTCTACGTCTCCGTGGGACCTTTATATACATCAATAACATAATATAAGCTAGCCTAACCCAATCTAACATCTCGGCGGTAACATTTGACAACATTCCTGGCGAGTTGGCTCCTCCGTCTCCGTGGGACCTTTATATACATCAATAACATAATATAACCTATCCTAAACCAACCTAAAATCTCGGCGGTAATATTTGACAACATACCTGGCGAGTTGGCATCTACGTCTCCGTGGGACCTTCATATACATCAATAACGTTATATAACCTAACCTAATCCAACCAAACATCTCGGCGGTAATATTTGACAACATACCTGGCGAGTTGGCCTCTACGTCTCCCTGGGACCTTCATATACATCAATAACGAAATATAACCTAACCTAACCTAACCTATCACCTCGGCGGTAACATTTGACAACATTCCTGGCGAGTTGGCTCCTCCGTCTCCGTGGGACCTTTATATACATCAATAACGTAATATAAGCTAGCCTAACCCAATCTAACATGTCGGCGGTAATATTTGACCACATTCCTGGCGAGTTGGCCTCTACGTCTCCGTGGGACCTTTATATACATCAATAACATAATATAAGCTAGCCTAACCCAATCTAACATGTCGGCGGTAATATTTGACCACATTCGTGGCGAGTTGGCATCTACGTCTCCGTGGGACCTTCATATACATCAATAACGTTATATAACCTAACCTAATCCAACCAAACATCTCGGCGGTAATATTTGACAACATACCTGGCGAGTTGGCCTCTACGTCTCCCTGGGACCTTCATATACATCAATAACGAAATATAACCTAACCTAACCTAACCTATCACCTCGGCGGTAACATTTGACAACATTCCTGGCGAGTTGGCTCCTCCGTCTCCGTGGGACCTTTATATACATCAATAACGTAATATAAGCTAGCCTAACCCAATCTAACATGTCGGCGGTAACATTTGACAACATTCCTGTCGAGTTGGCCTCTACGTTTCCGTGGGACCTTTATATACATCAATAACGTAATATAACCTAACCTACCCCAACCTAACATCTCGGTGATAATATTTGACAACATTCCAGGCGAGTTGGCTTCTCCGTCTCCGTGGGACCTTTATATACATCAATAACGAAATATAACCTAACCTAACCTAACCTATCATCTCGGCGGTAACATTTGACAACATTCCTGGCGAGTTGGCTCCTCCGTCTCCGTGGGACCTTTATATACATCAATAACATAATATAACCTATCCTAAACCAACCTAAAATCTCGGCGGTAATATTTGACAACATTCCTGGCGAGTTGGCCTCTACGTCTCCGTGGGACCTTTATATACATCAATAACATAATATAAGCTAGCCTAACCCAATCTAACATGTCGGCGGTAATATTTGACAACATTCCTGTCTTCTTGGCTTCTACGTCTCCGTAGGACCTTCATATACATCAATAAGGTAATATAACCTAACCTAACCCAACCTAACATCTCGGCGGTAATATTTGACAACATTCCTGGCGAGTTGGCTTCTCCGTCTCCGTGGGACCTTTATATACATCACTAACGTAATATAACCTAACCTAACCCAACCTAACATCTCGGCGGTAACATTTGACAACATTCCTGTCGAGTTGGCTCCTCCGTCTCCGTGGGACCTTTATATACATCAATAACGTAATATAAGCTAGCCTAACCCAATCTAACATGTCGGCGGTAATATTTGACCACATTCCTGGCTTGTTGGCCTCTACGTCTCCGTGGGACCTTTATATACATCAATAACATAATATAAGCTAGCCTAACCCAATCTAACATCTCGGCGGTAACATTTGACAACATTCCTGGCGAGTTGGCTCCTCCGTCTCCGTGGGACCTTTATATACATCAATAACATAATATAACCTATCCTAAACCAACCTAAAATCTCGGCGGTAATATTTGACAACATACCTGGCGAGTTGGCATCTACGTCTCCGTGGGACCTTCATATACATCAATAACGTTATATAACCTAACCTAATCCAACCAAACATCTCGGCGGTAATATTTGACAACATACCTGGCGAGTTGGCCTCTACGTCTCCCTGGGACCTTCATATACATCAATAACGAAATATAACCTAACCTAACCTAACCTATCACCTCGGCGGTAACATTTGACAACATTCCTGGCGAGTTGGCTCCTCCGTCTCCGTGGGACCTTTATATACATCAATAACGTAATATAAGCTAGCCTAACCCAATCTAACATGTCGGCGGTAATATTTGACCACATTCCTGGCGAGTTGGCCTCTACGTCTCCGTGGGACCTTTATATACATCAATAACATAATATAAGCTAGCCTAACCCAATCTAACATGTCGGCGGTAATATTTGACCACATTCGTGGCGAGTTGGCATCTACGTCTCCGTGGGACCTTCATATACATCAATAACGTTATATAACCTAACCTAATCCAACCAAACATCTCGGCGGTAATATTTGACAACATACCTGGCGAGTTGGCCTCTACGTCTCCCTGGGACCTTCATATACATCAATAACGAAATATAACCTAACCTAACCTAACCTATCACCTCGGCGGTAACATTTGACAACATTCCTGGCGAGTTGGCTCCTCCGTCTCCGTGGGACCTTTATATACATCAATAACGTAATATAAGCTAGCCTAACCCAATCTAACATGTCGGCGGTAACATTTGACAACATTCCTGTCGAGTTGGCCTCTACGTTTCCGTGGGACCTTTATATACATCAATAACGTAATATAACCTAACCTACCCCAACCTAACATCTCGGTGATAATATTTGACAACATTCCAGGCGAGTTGGCTTCTCCGTCTCCGTGGGACCTTTATATACATCAATAACGAAATATAACCTAACCTAACCTAACCTATCATCTCGGCGGTAACATTTGACAACATTCCTGGCGAGTTGGCTCCTCCGTCTCCGTGGGACCTTTATATACATCAATAACATAATATAACCTATCCTAAACCAACCTAAAATCTCGGCGGTAATATTTGACAACATTCCTGGCGAGTTGGCCTCTACGTCTCCGTGGGACCTTTATATACATCAATAACATAATATAAGCTAGCCTAACCCAATCTAACATCTCGGCGGTAACATTTGACAACATTCCTGGCGAGTTGGCTCCTCCGTCTCCGTGGGACCTTTATATACATCAATAACATAATATAACCTATCCTAAACCAACCTAAAATCTCGGCGGTAATATTTGACAACATACCTGGCGAGTTGGCCTCTACGTCTCCGTGGGACCTTCAAATACATCAATAACGAAATATCACCTAACCTAACCTAACCTATCACCTCGGCGGTAACATTTGACAACATTCCTGGCGAGTTGGCTCCTCCGTCTCCGTGGGACCTTTATATACATCAATAACGAAATACAACCTAACCTAACCTAACCTATCATCTCGGCGGTAATATTTGACAACATTCCTGGCGAGTTGAACTCTACGTCTCCGTAGGACCTTCATATACATCAATAACGTAATATAACCTAACCTAACCCAACCTAACATCTCGGCGGTAATATTTGACAACATTCCTGGCGAGTTGGCTTCTCCGTCTCCGTGGGACCTTTATATACATCACTAACGTAATATAACCTAACCTAACCCAACCTAACATCTCGGCGGTAACATTTGACAACATTCCTGTCGAGTTGGCCTCTACGTCTCCGTGGGACCTTCATATACATCAATAACGTTATATAACCTAACCTAACCCAACCAAACATCTCGGCGGTAATATTTGACAACATTCCTGGCGAGTTGGCTCCTCCGTCTCCGTGGGACCTTTATATACATCAATAACGTAATATAACCTATCCTAAACCAACCTAAAATCTCGGCGGTAATATTTGACAACATTCCTGGCGAGTTGGCCTCTACGTCTCCGTGGGACCTTTATGTACATCAATAACATAATATAAGCTAGCCTAACCCAATCTAACATCTCGGCGGTAATATTTGACCACATTCCTGTCTTGTTGGCCTCTACGTCTCCGTGGGACCTTTATATACATCAATAACATAATATAAGCTAGCCTAACCCAATCTAACATGTCGGCGGTAATATTTGACCACATTCGTGGCGAGTTGGCCTCTACGTCTCCGTGGGACCTTCATATACATCAATGACGTTATATAACCTAACCTAATCCAACCAAACATCTCGGCGGTAATATTTGACAACATACCTGGCGAGTTGGCCTCTACGTCTCCGTGGGACCTTCATATACATCAATAACGAAATATAACCTAACCTAACCTAACTTATCATCTCGGCGGTAACATTTGACAACATTCCTGGCGTGTTGGCTCCTCCGTCTCCGTGGGACCTTTATATACATCAATAACGTAATATAACCTAACCTAACCCAACCTAACATCTTGGCGGTAATATTTGACCACGTTCCTGGCTTGTTGGCCTCTACGTCTCCGTGGGACCTTTATATACTTCAATAACGTAATATAGCCTAACCTAACCCAATCTAATATCTCGGCGGTAATATTTGACATCATTCCTAGCGAGTTGGCCTCTACGTCTCCGGTTAACCTTCATATACATCAATAACGTAATATATCGTAACGTAACCCAACCTATCATCTCGGCGGTAATATTTGACAACATTCCTGACGAGTTGGCCTCTACGTCTCCGTGGGACCCTTATATACATCAATAACGTAATATAACCTAACCTAACCCAACCTAACATCTCGGCGGTAATATTTGACAACATTCCTGACGAGTTGGCCTCTAGGTCTCCGTGGGACCCTTATATACATCAATAACGTAATATAACCTAACCTAACCCAACCTATCATCTCGGCGCTAATATTTGACAACATTCCTGGCGAGTTGAACTCTACGTCACCGTGGGACCTTTATATACATCAATAACGTAATATAACCTAACCTAACCCAACCTAACATCTCGGCGGTAATATTTGAAAACATACCAGGCGACTTGGCCTCTACGTCTCCGTGGGACCTTTATATACATCAATAACATAATATAAGCTAGCCTAACCCAATCCAACATCTCGGCGGTAATATTTGACCACATTCCTGGCTTGTTGGCCTCTACGTCTCCGTGGGACCTTTACATACTTCAATAACGTAATATAACCTAACCTAACCCAATCTAATATCTCGGCGGTAATACTTGACATCATTCCTAGCGAGTTGGCCTCTACGTCTCCGGTTGACCTTCATATACATCAATAACGTAATATAACGTAACCTAACCCAACCTATCATCTCGGCGGTAATATTTGACAACATTCCTGGCGAGTTGAACTCTACGTCACCGTGGGACCTTTATATACATCAATAACGTAATATAACCTAACCTAACCCAACCTATCATCTCGGCGGTAATATTTGACAACATTCCTGGCGAGTTGGCCTCTACGTCTCCGTGGGACCTTTATATACATCTATAACGTAATATAATCTAACCTAACCCAACCTAACATCTCGGCGATAATATTTGACCACATTCCTGGCTTGTTGGCCTCTACGTCTCCGTGGGACATTTATATACATCAATAACGTAATATAACCTAACCTAACCCAACCTAACATCTCGGCGGTAATATTTGACAACATTCCTGGCGAGTTGGCCTCTACGTCTCCGTGGGACCTTCATATACATCAATAACGTTATATAACCTAACCTAACCCAACCTAACATCTTGGCGGTAATATTTGACCACATTCCTGGCTTGTTGGCCTCTACGTCTCCGTGGGACCTTTATATACATCAATAACATAATATAAGCTAGCCTAACCCAATCTAACATCTCGGCGGTAACATTTGACAACATTCCTGGCGAGTTGGCTCCTCCGTCTCCGTGGGACCTTTATATACATCAATAACATAATATAACCTATCCTAAACCAACCTAAAATCTCGGCGGTAATATTTGACAACATACCTGGCGAGTTGGCCTCTACGTCTCCGTGGGACCTTCATATACATCAATAACGAAATATAACCTAACCTAACCTAACCTATCATCTCGGCGGTAACATTTGACAACATTCCTGGCGAGTTGGCTCCTCCGTCTCCGTGGGACCTTTATATACATCAATAACGTAATGTAACCTATCCTAAACCAACCTAAAATCTCGGCGGTAATATTTGACAACATTCCTGGCGAGTTTGCCTCTACGTCTCCGTGGGACCTTTATGTACATCAATAACATAATATAAGCTAGCCTAACCCAATCTAACATCTCGGCGGTAATATTTGACCACATTCCTGTCTTGTTGGCCTCTACGTCTCCGTGGGACCTTTATATACATCAATAACATAATATAAGCTAGCCTAAACCAATCTAACATGTCGGCGGTAATATTTGACCACATTCGTGGCGAGTTGGCATCTACGTCTCCGTGGGACCTTTATATACATCTATAACGTAATATAACCTAACCTAACCCAACCTAACATCTCGGCGGTAATATTTGAAAACATTCCTGCCGAGTTGGCATCTACGTCTCCGTGGGACATTTATATACATCAATAACGTAATATAACCTAACCTAACCCAATCTAACATGTCGGCGGTAATATTTGACCACATTCCTGGCGAGTTGGCCTCTACGTCTCCGTGGGACCTTCATATACATCAATAACGTTATATAACCTAACCTAACCCAACCTAACATCTTGGCAGTAATATTTGACCACATTCCTGGCTTGTTGGCCTCTACGTCTCCGTGGGACCTTTATATACTTCAATAACGTAATATAGCCTAACCTAACCCAATCTAATATCTCGGCGGTAATATTTGACATCATTCCTAGCGAGTTGGCCTCTACGTCTCCGGTTAACCTTCATATACATCAATATCGTAATATAACCTGACCTAACCCAATCTAACATCTCGGCGGTAATATTTGACAACATTCCTGGCGAGTTGGCCTCTGCGTCTCCGTGGGACCTTCATATACATCAATAACGTTATATAACCTAACCTAACCCAACCAAACATCTCGGCGGTAATATTTGACAACATACCTGGCGAGTTGGCCTCTACGCCTCCGTGGGACCTTCATATACATCAATAACGAAATATAACCTAACCTAACCTAACCTATCATCTCGGCGGTAACATTTGACAACATTCCTGGCTTGTTGGCCTCTACGTCTCCGTGGGACATTTATATACATCAATAACGTAATATAACCTAACCTAACCCAACCTAACATCTCGGCGGTAATATTTGACAACATTCCTGGCGAGTTGGCTTCTCCGTCTCCGTGGGACCTTTATATACATCACTAACGTAATATAACTTAACTTAACCCAACCTAACATCTCGGCGGTAACATTTGACAACATTCCTGTCGAGTTGGCCTCTACGTTTCCGTGGGACCTTTATATACATCAATAACGTAATATAACCTAACCTACCCCAACCTAACATCTCGGTGATAATATTTGACAACATTCCAGGCGAGTTGGCTTCTCCGTCTCCGTGGGACCTTTATATACATCAATAACGAAATATAACCTAACCTAACCTAACCTATCATCTCGGCGGTAACATTTGACAACATTCCTGGCGAGTTGGCTCCTCCGTCTCCGTGGGACCTTTATATACATCAATAACATAATATAAGCTAGCCTAACCCAATCTAACATGTCGGCGGTAATATTTGACCACATTCGTGGCGAGTTGGCATCTACGTCTCCGTGGGACCTTCATATACATCAATAACGTTATATAACCTAACCTAATCCAACCAAACATCTCGGCGGTAATATTTGACAACATACCTGGCGAGTTGGCCTCTACGTCTCCCTGGGACCTTCATATACATCAACAACGAAATATAACCTAACCTAACCTAACCTATCATCTCGGCGGTAATATTTGACAACATTCCTGGCGAGTTGGCTCCTCCGTCTCCGTGGGACCTTTATATACATCAATAACGTAATGTAACCTATCCTAAACCAACCTAAAATCTCGGCGGTAATATTTGACAACATTCCTGGCGAGTTGGCCTCTACGTCTCCGTGGGACCTTTATGTACATCAATAACATAATATAAGCTAGCCTAACCCAATCTAACATCTCGGCGGTAATATTTGACCACATTCCTGTCTTGTTGGCCTCTACGTCTCCGTGGGACCTTTATATACATCAATAACATAATATAAGCTAGCCTAAACCAATCTAACATTTCGGCGGTAATATTTGACCACATTCGTGGCGAGTTGGCATCTACGTCTCCGTGGGACCTTTATATACATCTATAACGTAATATAACCTAACCTAACCCAACCTAACATCTCGGCGGTAATATTTGAAAACATTCCTGGCGAGTTGGCATCTACGTCTCCGTGGGACATTTATATACATCAATAACGTAATATAACCTAACCTAACCCAATCTAACATGTCGGCGGTAATATTTGACCACATTCCTGGCGAGTTGGCCTCTACGTCTCCGTGGGACCTTCATATACATCAATAACGTTATATAACCTAACCTAACCCAACCTAACATCTTGGCGGTAATATTTGACCACATTCCTGGCTTGTTGGCCTCTACGTCTCCGTGGGACCTTTATATACTTCAATAACGTAATATAGCCTAACCTAACCCAATCTAATATCTCGGCGGTAATATTTGACATCATTCCTAGCGAGTTGGCCTCTACGTCTCCGGTTAACCTTCATATACATCAATAACGTAATATATCGTAACCTAACCCAACCTATCATCTCGGCGGTAATATTTGACAACATTCCTGACGAGTTGGCCTCTACGTCTCCGTGGGACCCTTATATACATCAATAACGTAATATAACCTAACCTAACCCAACCTATCATCTCGGCGCTAATATTTGACAACATTCCTGGCGAGTTGACCTCTACGTCACCGTGGGACCTTTATATACATCAATAACGTAATATAACCTAACCCAACCCAACCTAACATCTCGGCGGTAATATTTGACAACATTCCTGACGAGTTGGCCTCTAGGTCTCCGTGGGACCCTTATATACATCAATAACGTAATATAACCTAACCTAACCCAACCTATCATCTCGGCGCTAATATTTGACAACATTCCTGGCGAGTTGAACTCTACGTCACCGTGGGACCTTTATATACATCAATAACGTAATATAACCTAACCTAACCCAACCTAACATCTCGGCGGTAATATTTGAAAACATACCAGGCGACTTGGCCTCTACGTCTCCGTGGGACCTTTATATACATCAATAACATAATATAAGCTAGCCTAACCCAATCCAACATCTCGGCGGTAATATTTGACCACATTCCTGGCTTGTTGGCCTCTACGTCTCCGTGGGACCTTTACATACTTCAATAACGTAATATAACCTAACCTAACCCAATCTAATATCTCGTCGGTAATACTTGACATCATTCCTAGCGAGTTGGCCTCTACGTCTCCGGTTGACCTTCATATACATCAATAACGTAATATAACGTAACCTAACCCAACCTATCATCTCGGCGGTAATATTTGACAACATTCCTGGCGAGTTGAACTCTACGTCACCGTGGGACCTTTATATACATCAATAACGTAATATAACCTAACCTAACCCAACCTATCATCTCGGCGGTAATATTTGACAACATTCCTGGCGAGTTGGCCTCTACGTCTCCGTGGGACCTTTATATACATCTATAACGTAATATAATCTAACCTAACCCAACCTAACATCTCGGCGATAATATTTGACCACATTCCTGGCTTGTTGGCCTCTACGTCTCCGTGGGACATTTATATACATCAATAACGTAATATAACCTAACCTAACCCAACCTAACATCTCGGCGGTAATATTTGACAACATTCCTGGCGAGTTGGCCTCTACGTCTCCGTGGGACCTTTATATACATCAATAACATAATATAAGCTAGCCTAAACCAATCTAACATGTCGGCGGTAATATTTGACCACATTCGTGGCGAGTTGGCATCTACGTCTCCGTGGGACCTTTATATACATCTATAACGTAATATAACCTAACCTAACCCAACCTAACATCTCGGCGGTAATATTTGAAAACATTCCTGGCGAGTTGGCATCTACGTCTCCGTGGGACATTTATATACATCAATAACGTAATATAACCTAACCTAACCCAATCTAACATGTCGGCGGTAATATTTGACCACATTCCTGGCGAGTTGGCCTCTACGTCTCCGTGGGACCTTCATATACATCAATAACGTTATATAACCTAACCTAACCCAACCTAACATCTTGGCGGTAATATTTGACCACATTCCTGGCTTGTTGGCCTCTACGTCTCCGTGGGACCTTTATATACTTCAATAACGTAATATAGCCTAACCTAACCCAATCTAATATCTCGGCGGTAATATTTGACATCATTCCTAGCGAGTTGGCCTCTACGTCTCCGGTTAACCTTCATATACATCAATAACGTAATATAACCTGACCTAACCCAATCTAACATCTCGGCGGTAATATTTGACAACATTCCTGGCGAGTTGGCCTCTGCGTCTCCGTGGGACCTTCATATACATCAATAACGTTATATAACCTAACCTAACCCAACCAAACATCTCGGCGGTAATATTTGACAACATACCTGGCGAGTTGGCCTCTACGCCTCCGTGGGACCTTCATATACATCAATAACGAAATATAACCTAACCTAACCTAACCTATCATCTCGGCGGTAACATTTGACAACATTCCTGGCTTGTTGGCCTCTACGTCTCCGTGGGACATTTATATATATCAATAACGTAATATAACCTAACCTAACCCAACCTAACATCTCGGCGGTAATATTTGACAACATTCCTGGCGAGTTGGCTTCTCCGTCTCCGTGGGACCTTTATATACATCACTAACGTAATATAACTTAACTTAACCCAACCTAACATCTCGGCGGTAACATTTGACAACATTCCTGTCGAGTTGGCCTCTACGTTTCCGTGGGACCTTTATATACATCAATAACGTAATATAACCTAACCTACCCCAACCTAACATCTCGGTGATAATATTTGACAACATTCTAGGCGAGTTGGCTTCTCCGTCTCCGTGGGACATTTATATACATCAATAACGTAATATAACCTAACCTAACCCAATCTAACATGTCGGCGGTAATATTTGACCACATTCCTGGCGAGTTGGCCTCTACGTCTCCGTGGGACCTTCATATACATCAATAACGTTATATAACCTAACCTAACCCAACCTAACATCTCGGCGGTAAT
>CAXAJV010001162.1:0-103000 GCA_963969225.1 Xylocopa violacea
TCTCCGTTTGACCTTCATATACATCAATAGCGTAATTTCAGCGAACCTAACCCAACCTATCATCTCGGCGGCAACATTTGTCCACATTCCTGGCGAGTTGGCCTCTACGTCTCCGTGGGATCTTTATATACATCAATAACGTAATATAACCTAACCTAACCCAATCTAACATCTCGGTGGTAATATTTGACCACATTCCTGGCTTGTTGGCCTATACGTCTCCGTGGGAACTTTATATACATCAATAACGTAATATAACCTAACCTAACCCAACCTAACATCTCGGCGGATATATTTGACAACATACCTGGCGACTTGGCCTCTACGTCTCCGTGAGACCTTCATATACATCAATAACGAAATATAACCTAACCTAACCCAACCTAACATCTCGGCGGTAATGTTTCACAACATACCTGGCGAGTTGGCCACTACGTCTCCGTGGGACCTTCATATACATCAATAACGAAATATAACCTATCCTAACCCAACCTATCATCTCGGCGGTAATATTTGACAACATTTCTGGCGAGTTGGGCTCTACGTTTCCGTTTGACCTTCATATACATCAATAACAAAATTTCACCAAAACTAGCCCAATCTAACATCTCGGTGGTAATATTTGACCACATTCCTGGCCTGTTGGCCTATACGTCTCCGTGGGATCTTTATATACATCAATAACGTAATATAACCTAACCTAACCCAACCTAACATCTCGGTGGTAATATTTGACCACAATTCCTCGCTTGTTGGCCTATACGTCTCCGTGGTATCTTTATATACATCAATAACGTAATATAACATAACCTAACCCAACCTAACATCTCGGCGGTAATGTTTCACAACATACCTGGCGAGTTGGCCTCTACGTCTCCGTGGGACCTTCATATACATCAATAACGAAATATAACCTATCCTAACCCAACCTATCATCTCGGCGGTAATATTTGACAACATTTCTGGCGAGTTGGCCTCTACGTCTCCGTTTGACCTTCATATACATCAATAACAAAATTTCACCAAAACTAGCCCAATCTAACATCTCGGTGGTAATATTTGACCACATTCCTGGCCTGTTGGCCTATACGTCTCCGTGGGAACTTTATATACATCAATAACGTAATATAACCTAACCTAACCCAACCTAACATCTCGGTGGTAATATTTGACCACAATTCCTGGCTTGTTGGCCTATACGTCTCCGTGGTATCTTTATATACGTCAATAACGTAATATAACATAACCTAACCCAATCTAACATCTCGGTGGTAATATTTGAGCACATTCCTGGCTTGTTGGCCTACACGTCTCCGTGGGAACTTTATATACATCAATAACGAAATATAACCTAACCTAACCCAACCTAACATCTCGGCGGTAATACTTGACAACATTCCTGGCGAGTTGGCCTCTACGTCTCTGTGGGACCTTTATATACATAAATAACGTAATATAAGCTAGCCTAACCCAATCAAACATCTCGGCGGTAATATTTCACCACATTCCTCTCTTGTTGTCTCTACGTCTCCGTGCGACCATTATATACATCAATAACGAAATATAACCTATCCTAACCCAACCTAACATCTCGGCGGATATATTTGACAACATACCTGGCGACTTGGCCTCTACGTCTCCGTGGGACCTTCATGTACATCAATAACGAAATATAACCTAACCTAACCCAACCTATCATCTCGGCGGCAACATTTGTCCACATTCCTGGCGAGTTGGCCTCTGCGTCTCCGTTTGACCTTCATATACATCAATAACGTAATTTCAGCGAACCTAACCCAACCTATCATCTCGGCGGCAACATTTGTCCACATTCCTGGCGAGTTGGCCTCTACGTCTCCGTGGGATCTCTATATACATCAATAACGTAATATAACCTAACCTAACCCAATCTAACATTTCGGTGGTAATATTTGACCACATTCCTGGCTTGTTGGCCTATACGTCTCCGTGGGAACTTTATATACATCAATAACGTAATATAACCTAACCTAACCCAACCTAACATCTCGGCGGATATATTTGACAACATACCTGGCGACTTGGCCTCTACGTCTCCGTGGGACCTTCATGTACATCAATAACGAAATATAACCTAACCTAACCCAACCTATCATCTCGGCGGCAACATTTGTCCACATTCCTGGCGAGTTGGCCTCTGCGTCTCCGTTTGACCTTCATATACATCAATAACGTAATTTCAGCGAACCTAACCCAACCTATCATCTCGGCGGCAACATTTGTCCACATTCCTGGCGAGTTGGCCTCTACGTCTCCGTGGGATCTCTATATACATCAATAACGTAATATAACCTAACCTAACCCAATCTAACATTTCGGTGGTAATATTTGACCACATTCCTGGCTTGTTGGCCTATACGTCTCCGTGGGAACTTTATATACATCAATAACGTAATATAACCTAACCTAACCCAACCTAACATCTCGGCGGATATATTTGACAACATACCTGGCGACTTGGCCTCTACGTCTCCGTGAGAACTTCATATACATCAATAACGAAATATAACCTCTCCTAACCCAACCTATCATCTCGGCGGTAATATTTGACAACATTCCTGGCGAGTTGGCCTCTGCGTCTCCGTTTGACCTTCATATACATCAATAACGTAATTTCAGCGAACCTAACCCAACCTATCATCTCGGCGGCAACATTTGTCCACATTCCTGGCGAGTTGGCCTCTACGTCTCCGTGGGATCTTTATATACATCAATAACGTAATATACCCTAACCTAACCCAACCTAACATCTCGGCGGTAATACGTGACAACATTCCTGGGGAGTTGGCCCCTACGTCTCCGTGGGGCCTTTATATACATAATTAACGTAATATAAGCTAGCCTAACCCAATCTAACATCTCGGCGGTAATATTTCACCACATTCCTCTCTTGTTGTCTCTACGTCTCCGTGCGAACTGTATATACATCAATAACGTAATACAACTTAACCTAACCCAACCTAACATCTCGGCGGATATATTTGACAACATACCTGGCGACTTGGCCTCTACGTCTCCGTGGGACCTTCATGTACATCAATAACGAAATATAACCTAACCTAACCCAACCTAACATCTCGGCGGTAATACTTGACAACATTCCTGGCGAGTTGGCCTCTACGTCTCTGTGGGACCTTTATATACATAAATAACGTAATATAAGCTAGCCTAACCCAATCAAACATCTCGGCGGTAATATTTCACCACATTCCTCTCTTGTTGTCTCTACGTCTCCGTGCGACCATTATATACATCAATAACGAAATATAACCTATCCTAACCCAACCTAACATCTCGGCGGATATATTTGACAACATACCTGGCGACTTGGCCTCTACGTCTCCGTGGGACCTTCATGTACATCAATAACGAAATATAACCTAACCTAACCCAACCTATCATCTCGGCGGCAACATTTGTCCACATTCCTGGCGAGTTGGCCTCTGCGTCTCCGTTTGATCTTCATATACATCAATAACGTAATTTCAGCGAACCTAACCCAACCTATCATCTCGGCGGCAACATTTGACCACACTCCTGGCGAGTTGGCCTCTAAGTCTCCGTGGGATCTTTATATACATCAATAACGTAATACAACTTAACCTAACCCAACCTAACATCTCGGCGGTAATGTTTCACAACATACCTGGCGAGTTGGCCTTTACGTCTCCGTGGGACCTTCATATACATCAATAACGAAATATAACCTATACTAACCCAACCTATCATCTCGGCGGTAATATTTGACAACATTCCTGGCGAGTTGGCCTCTACGTCTCCGTTTGAACTTCATATACATCAATAACGTAATTTCACCGAACCTAACCCAACCTATAATCTCGGCGGCAACATTTGTCCACATTCCTGGCGAGTTGGCCTCTACGTCTCCGTGGGATATTTATATACATCAATAACGTAATATAACCTAACCTAACCCAAGCTAACATCTCGGTGGTAATATTTGACCACATTCCTGGCTTGTTGGCCTCTATGTCTCCGTGGGACCTTTATATACATCAATAACGTAATATAACCTAACCTAACCCAACCTAACATCTCGGCGGTAATACTTGACAACATTCCTGGCGAGTTGGCCTCTACGTCTCCGTGGGACCTTTATATACATAAATAACGTAATATAAGCTAGCCTAACCCAACCTAACATCTCGGCGGTAATATTTCACCACATTCCTCTCTTGTTGTCTCTACGTCTCCGTGCGAACTTTATATACACCAATAACGTAATACAACCTAACCTAACCCATCCTAACATCTCGGCGGATATATTTGACAACATACCTGGCGACTTGGCCTCTACGTCTCCGTGAGACCTTCATATACATCAATAACGAAATATAACCTATCCTAACCCAACCTATCATCTCGGCGGTAATATTTGACAACATTCCTGGCGAGTTGGCCTCTGCGTCTCCGTTTGACCTTCATATACATCAATAACGTAATTTCAGCGAACCTAACCCAACCTATCATCTCGGCGGCAACATTTGTCCACATTCCTGGCGAGTTGGCCTCTACGTCTCCGTGGGATCTTTATATACATCAATAACGTCATATACCCTAACCTAACCCAACCTAACATCTCGGCGGTAATACGTGACAACATTCCTGGCGAGTTGGCCTCTACGTCTCCGTGGGACCTTTATATACATAAATAACGTAATATAAGCTAGCCTAACCCAATCTAACATCTCGGCGGTAATATTTCACCACATTCCTCTCTTGTTGTCTCTACGTCTCCGTGCGAACTTTATATACATCAATAACGTAATACAACTTAACCTAACCAAACCTAACATCTCGGCGGATATATTTGACAACATACCTGGCGACTTGGCCTCTACGTCTCCGTGGGACCTTCATGTACATCAATAACGAAATATAACCTAACCTAACCCAACCTATCATCTCGGCGGTAATATTTGATAACATTCCTGGCGTGTTGGCCTTTACGTCTCCGTGGGACCTTCATATACATCAATAACGAAATATAACCTATCCTAACCCAACCTATCATCTCGGCGGTAATATTTGACAACATTCCTGGCGAGTTGGCCTCTACGTCTCCGTTTGAACTTCATATACATCAATAACGTAATTTCACCGAACCTAACCCAACCTATAATCTCGGCGGCAACATTTGTCCACATTCCTGGCGAGTTGGCCTCTACGTCTCCGTGGGATCTTTATATACATCAATAACGTAATACAACTTAACCTAACCCAACCTAACATCTCGGCGGTAATGTTTCACAACATACCTGGCGAGTTGGCCTTTACGTCTCCGTGGGACCTTCATATACACCAATAACGAAATATAACCTATACTAACCCAACCTATCATCTCGGCGGTAATATTTGACAACATTCCTGGCGAGTTGGCCTCTACGTCTCCGTTTGAACTTCATATACATCAATAACGTAATTTCACCGAACCTAACCCAACCTATAATCTCGGCGGCAACATTTGTCCACATTCCTGGCGAGTTGGCCTCTACGTCTCCGTGGGATATTTATATACATCAATAACGTAATATAACCTAACCTAACCCAAGCTAACATCTCGGTGGTAATATTTGACCACATTCCTGGCTTGTTGGCCTCTATGTCTCCGTGGGACCTTTATATACATCAATAACGTAATATAACCTAACCTAACCCAACCTAACATCTCGGCGGTAATACTTGACAACATTCCTGGCGAGTTGGCCTCTACGTCTCCGTGGGACCTTTATATACATAAATAACGTAATATAAGCTAGCCTAACCCAACCTAACATCTCGGCGGTAATATTTCACCACATTCCTCTCTTGTTGTCTCTACGTCTCCGTGCGAACTTTATATACACCAATAACGTAATACAACCTAACCTAACCCATCCTAACATCTCGGCGGATATATTTGACAACATACCTGGCGACTTGGCCTCTACGTCTCCGTGAGACCTTCATATACATCAATAACGAAATATAACCTATCCTAACCCAACCTATCATCTCGGCGGTAATATTTGACAACATTCCTGGCGAGTTGGCCTCTGCGTCTCCGTTTGACCTTCATATACATCAATAACGTAATTTCAGCGAACCTAACCCAACCTATCATCTCGGCGGCAACATTTGTCCACATTCCTGGCGAGTTGGCCTCTACGTCTCCGTGGGATCTTTATATACATCAATAACGTAATATACCCTAACCTAACCCAACCTAACATCTCGGCGGTAATACGTGACAACATTCCTGGCGAGTTGGCCTCTACGTCTCCGTGGGACCTTTATATACATAAATAACGTAATATAAGCTAGCCTAACCCAATCTAACATCTCGGCGGTAATATTTCACCACATTCCTCTCTTGTTGTCTCTACGTCTCCGTGCGAACTTTATATACATCAATAACGTAATACAACTTAACCTAACCAAACCTAACATCTCGGCGGATATATTTGACAACATACCTGGCGACTTGGCCTCTACGTCTCCGTGGGACCTTCATGTACATCAATAACGAAATATAACCTAACCTAACCCAACCTATCATCTCGGCGGTAATATTTGATAACATTCCTGGCGTGTTGGCCTTTACGTCTCCGTGGGACCTTCATATACATCAATAACGAAATATAACCTATCCTAACCCAACCTATCATCTCGGCGGTAATATTTGACAACATTCCTGGCGAGTTGGCCTCTACGTCTCCGTGGGATCTTTATATACATCAATAACGTAATATAACCTAACCTAACCCAGTCTAACATCTCGGTGGTAATATTTGACCACATTCCTGGCTTGTTGGCCTATACGTCTCCGTCGGAACTTTATATACATCAATAACGTAATATAACCTAACCTAACCCAACCTATCATCTCGGCGGCAACATTTGTCCACATTCCTGGCGAGTTGGCCTCTACGTCTGCGTGGGATCTTTATATACATCAATAACGTAATATAACCTAACCTAACCCAATCTAACATCTCGGTGGTAATATTTGAGCTCATTCCTGGCTTGTTGGCCTATACGTCTCCGTGGGAACTTTATATACATCAATAACGTAATATAACCTAACCTAACCCAACCTAACATCTCGGCGGTATTATTTGACCACATTCCTGTCTTGTTGGCCTCTGCGTCTCCGTGGGACCTTTATATACATCAGTAACGTAATATACCCTAACATAACCCAACCTAACATCTCGGCGGTAATACTTGACGACATTCCTGGCGAGTTGGCCTCTACGTCTCCGTGGGACCTTTATATACATAAATAACGTAATATAAGCTAGCCTAACCCAATCTAACATCTCGGCGGTAATATTTCACCACATTCCTCTCTTGTTGTCTCTACGTCTCCGTGCGACCTTTATATACATCAATCACGTAATACAACCTAACCTAAGCCAACCTAACATCTCGGCGGATATATTTGACAACATACCTGGCGACTTGGCCTCTGCGTCTCCGTGGGACCTTCATGTACATCAATAACGAAATATAACCTAACCTAACCCAACCTATCATCTCGGCGGCAACATTTGTCCACATTCCTGGCGAGTTGGCCACTACGTCTCCGTGGGACCTTTATATACATAAATAACGTAATATAAGCTAGCCTAGCCCAATCTAACATCTCGGCGGTAATATTTCACCACATTCCTGGCTTGTTGGCCTATATGTCTCCGTGGGAACTTTATATACATCAATAACGTAATATAACCTAACCTAACCCAACCTAACATCTCGGCCGTAATACTTGACAACATTCCTGGCGAGTTGGCCTCTACGTCTCCGTGGGACCTTTATATACATAAATAACGTAATATAAGCTAGCCTAACCCAATCTAACATTTCGGCGGTAATATTTCACCACATTCCTCTCTTGTTGTCTCTACATCTCCGTGCGACCTTTATATACATCAATAACGTAATACAACCTAACCTAACCCAACCTAACATCTCGGCGGATATATTTGACAACATACCTGGCGACTTGGCCTCTACGTCTCCGTGGGACCTTTATATACATAAATAACGTAATATAAGCTAGCCTAACCCAACCTAACATCTCGGCGGTAATATTTCACCACATTCCTCTCTTGTTGTCTCTACATCTCCGTGCGACCTTTATATACATCAATAACGTAATACAACCTAACCTAACCCAACCTAACATCTCGGCGGATATATTTGACAACATACCTGGCGACTTGGCCTCTACGTCTCCGTGGGACCTTTATATACATAAATAACGTAATATAAGCTAGCCTAACCCAACCTAACATCTCGGCGGTAATATTTCACCACATTCCTCTCTTGTTGTCTCTACCTCTCCGTGCGAACTTTATATACACCAATAACGTAATACAACCTAACCTAATCCAACCTAACATCTCGGCGGATATATTTGACAACATACCTGGCGACTTGGCCTGTACGTCTCCGTGAGACCTTCATATACATCAATAACGAAATATAACCTAACCTAACCCAACCTATCATCTCGGCGGCAACATTTGTCCACATTCCTGGCAAGTTGGCCACTACGTCTCCGTGGGACCTTTATATACATAAATAACGTAATATAAGCTAGCCTAACCCAATCTAACATCTCGGCGGTAATATTTCACCACATTCCTGGCTTGTTGGCCTATATGTCTCCGTGGGAACTTTATATACATCAATAACGTAATATAACCTAACCTAACCCAACCTAACATCTCGGCCGTAATACTTGACAACATTCCTGGCGAGTTGGCCTCTACGTCTCCGTGGGACCTTTATATACATAAATAACGTAATATACGCTAGCCTAACCCAATCTAACATTTCGGCGGTAAGATTTCACCACATTCCTCTCTTGTTGTCACTACATCTCCGTGCGACCTTTATATACATCAATAACGTAATACAACCTAACCTAACCCAACCTAACATCTCGGCGGATATATTTGACAACATACCTGGCGACTTGGCCTCTACGTCTCCGTGGGACCTTTATATACATAAATAACGTAATATAAGCTAGCCTAACCCAACCTAACATCTCGGCGTTAATATTTCACCACATTCCTCTCTTGTTGTCTCTACGTCTCCGTGCGAACTTTATATACATCAATAACGTAATACAACCTAACCTAACCCAACCTAACATCTCGGCGGATATATTTGACAACATACCTGGCGACTTGGCCTCTACGTCTCCGTGAGACCTTCATATACATCAATAACGAAATATAACCTATCCTAACCCAACCTATCATCTCGGCGGTAATATTTGACAACATTCCTGGCGAGTTGGCCTCTGCGTCTCCGTTTGACCTTCATATACATCAATAACGTAATTTCAGCGAACCTAACCCAACCTATCATCTCGGCGGCAACATTTGTCCACATTCCTGGCGAGTTGGCCTCTACGTCTCCGTGGGATCTTTATATACATCAATAACATAATATACCCTAACCTAACCCAACCTAACATCTCGGCGGTAATACGTGACAACATTCCTGGCGAGTTGGCCTCTACGTCTCCGTGGGACCTTTATATACATAAATAACGTAGTATAAGCTAGCCTAACCCAACCTAACATCTCGGCGGTAATATTTCACCACATTCCTCTCTTGTTGTCTCTACGTCTCCGTGCGAACTTTATATACACCAATAACGTAATACAACCTAACCTAACCCAACTTAACATCTCGGCGGTAATGTTTGACAAGATACCTGGCGAGTTGGCCTCTACGTCTCCGTGGGACCTTCATATACATCAATAACGAAATATAACCTATCCTAACCCAACCTATCATCTCGGCGGTAATATTTGACAACATTTCTGGCGAGTTGGGCTCTACGTCTCCGTTTGACCTTCATATACATCAATAACAAAATTTCACCGAAACTAACCCAATCTAACATCTCTGTGGTAATATTTGACCACATTCCTGGCTTGTTGGCCTATACGTCTCCGTGGGAACTTTATATACATCAATAACGAAATATAACCTAACCTAACCCAACCTAACATCTCGGCGGTATTATTTGACCACATTCCTGTATTGTTGGCCTCTGCGTCTCCGTGGGACCTTTATATACATAAATAACGTCATATAAGCTAGCCTAACCCAATCTAACATCTCGGCGGTAATATTTCACCACATTCCTCTCTTGTTGTCTCTACGTCTCCGTGGGATCTTTATATACATCAATAACGTAATATAACCTAACCTAACCCAATCTAACATCTCGGTGGTAATATTTGACCACATTCCTGGCTTGTTGGCCTATACGTCTCCGTGGGACCTTCATGTACATGAATAACGAAATATAACCTAACCTAACCCAACCTATCATCTCGGCGATAATATTTGACAAAATTCCTGGCGAGTTGGCCTCTACGTCTGCGTTGGATCTTTATATACATCAATAACGTAATACAACCTAACCCAACCCAACCTAACATCTCGGCGGATATATTTGACAACATACCTGGCGACTTGGCCTCTACGTCTCCGTGGGACCTTTATATACACAAATAGCGTAATATAAGCTAGCCTAACCCAATCTAACATCTCGGCGGTTATATTTCACCACATTCCTCTCTTGTTGTCTCTACGTCTCCGTGCGAACTTTATACACATCAATAACGTAATACAACTTAACCTAACCCAACCTAACATTTCGGCGGATATATTTGACAACATACCTGGCGACTTGGCCTCTACGTCTCCGTGGGACCTTCATGTACATCGATAACGAAATATAACCTAACCTAACCCAACCTATCATCTCGGCGATAATATTTGACAAAATTCCTGGTGAGTTGGCCTCTACGTCTCCGTTGGATCTTTATATACATCAATAACGTAATATAACCTAACCTAACCCAACCTAACATCTCGGCGGTAATGTTTCACAACATACCTGGCGAGTTGGCCTTTACGTCTCCGTGGGACCTTCATATACATCAATAACGAAATATAACCTATCCTAACCCAACCTATCATCTCGGCGGTAATATTTGACAACATTCCTGGCGTGTTGGCCCCTACGTCTCCGTTTGACCTTCATATACATCAATAACGTAATTTCACCGAACCTAACCCAACCTATCATCTCGGCGGCAACATTTGTCCACATTCCTGGCGAGTTGGCCTCTACGTCTCCGTGGGATCTTTATATACATCAATAACGTAATATACCCTAACCTAACCCAACCTAACATCTCGGCGGTAATACGTGACAACATTCCTGGCGAGTTGGCCTTTACGTCTCCGTGGGACCTTTATATACATAAATAACGTAGTATAAGCTAGCCTAACCCAACCTAACATCTCGGCGGTAATATTTCACCACATTCCTCTCTTGTTGTCTCTACGTCTCCGTGCGAACTTTATATACACCAATAACGTAATACAACCTAACCTAACCCAACCTAACATCTCGGCGGATATATTTGACAACATACCTGGCGACTTGGCCTCTACGTCTCCGTGGGATCTTTAAATACATCAATAACGTAATATAACCTAACCTAACCCAATCTAACATCTCGGTGGTAATATTTGACCACAATTCCTGGCTTGTTGGCCTATACGTCTCCGTGGTATCTTTATATACATCAATAACGTAATATAACATAACCTAACCCAATCTAACATCTCGGTGGTAATATTTGAGCACATTCCTGGCTTGTTGGCCTACACGTCTCCGTGGGAACTTTATATACATCAATAACGTAATATAACCTAACCTAACCCAACCTGACATCTCGGCGGTATTATTTGACCGTATTCCTGTCTTGTTGGCCTCTGCGTCTCCGTGGGAACTTTATATACATCAATAACGTAATATACCCTAACCTAACCCAACCTAACATCTCGGCGGTAATACGTGACAACATTCCTGGCGAGTTGGCCTCTACGTCTCCGTGGGACCTTTATATACATAAATAACGTAATATAAGCTAGCCTAACCCAATCTAACATCTCGGCGATAATATTTCACCACTTTCCTCTCTTGTTGTCTCTACGTCTCCGTGCGACCTTTATATACATCAATAACGTAATACAACCTAACCTAACCCAACCTAACATCTCGGCGGATATATTTGACAACATACCTGCCGACTTGGCCTCTACGTCTCCGTGGGACCTTCATGTACATCAATAACGAAATATAACCTAACCTAACCCAACCTATCATCTCGGCGATAATATTTGACAAAATTCCTGGTGAGTTGGCCTCCACGTCTCCGTTGGATCTTTATATACATCAATAACGTAATATAACCTAACCTAACCCAACCTAACATCTCGGCGGTAATGTTTCACAACATACCTGGCGAGTTGGCCTTTACGTCTCCGTGGGACCTTCATATACATCAATAACGAAATATAACCTATCCTAACCCAACCTATCATCTCGGCGGTAATATTTGACAACATTCCTGGCGTGTTGGCCCCTACGTCTCCGTTTGACCTTCATATACATCAATAACGTAATTTCACCGAACCTAACACAACCTATCATCTCGGCGGCAACATTTGTCCACATTCCTGGCGAGTTGGCCTCTACGTCTCCGTGGGATCTTTATATACATCAATAACGTAATATAACCTAACCTAACCCAATCTAACATCTCGGTGGTAATATTTGACCACATTCCTGGCTTGTTGGCCTATACGTCTCCGTGGGAACTTTATATACATCAATAACGTAATATAACCTAACCTAAACCAACCTAACATCTCGGCGGTGTTATTTCACTACATTCCTGTCTTGTTGGCCTCTGCGTCTCCGTGGGACCATTATATACATCAATAACGTAATATAACCTAACCTAACCCAACCTAACATCTCGGCGGTAATACCTGACAACATTCCTGGCGACTTGGCCTCTACGTCTCCGTGGGACCTTCATATACATCAGTAACGAAATATAAACTAACCTAACCCAACCTAACATCTCGGCGGTAATATTTGACAACATTCCTGGCGAGTTGGCCTCTACGTCTCCGTTTGACCTTCATATACATCAATAACGTAATTTCACCTAACCTAACCCAAGCTATCATCTCGGCGGCAACATTTGACCACATTCCTGGCTTGTTGGCCTCTATGTCTCCGTGGGACCTTTATATACATCAATAACGTAATATAACCTAACCTAACCCAACCTAACATCTCGGCGGTATTATTTGACCACATTCCTGTATTGTTGGCCTCTGCGTCACCGTGGGACCATTATATACATCAATAACGTAATATAACCTAACCTGACCCAACCTAACATCTCGGCGGTAATACTTGACAACATTCCTGGCGAGTTGGCCTCTACGTCTCCGTGGGACCTTTATATACATAAATAACGTAATATAACCTAACCTAACCCAACCTAACATCTCGGCGGTAATGTTTCACAACATACCTGGCGAGTTGGCCTTTACGTCTCCGTGGGACCTTCATATACATCAATAACGAAATATAACCTATCCTAACCCAACCTATCATCTCGGCGGTAATACTTGACAACATTCTTGGCGAGTTGGCCTCTACGCCTCCGTGGGACCATTATATACATACATAACGTAATATAAGCTAGCCTAACCCAATCTAACATTTCGGCGGTAATATTTCACCACATTCCTCTCTTGTTGTCTCTACGTCTCCGTGCGACCTTTATATACATCAATAACGTAATACAACCTAACCTAACCCAACCTAACATCTCGGCGGATATATTTGACAACATACCTGGCGACTTGGCCTCTACGTCTCCGTGGGACCTTTATATACATAAATAACGTAATATAAGCTAGACTAACCCAATCTAACATCTCGGCGGTAATATTTCACCACATTCCTCTCTTGTTGTCTCTACGTCTCCGTGCGAACTTTATATACACCAATAACGTAATACAACCTAACCTAACCAACATAACATCTCGGCGGATATGTTTGACCACATTCCTGGCTTGTTGGCCTATACGTCTCCGTGGGAACTTTATATACATCAATAACGTAATATAACCTAACCTAACCCAACCTAACATCTCGGCGGTATTATTTGACCACATTCCTGTATTGTTGGCCTCTGCGTCTCCGTGGGACCTTTATATACATCAATAACGTAATATAACCTAACATGACCCAACCTAACATCTCGGCGGTAATACTTGACAACATTCCTGGCGAGTTGGCCTCTACGTCCCCGTGGGACCTTTATATACATAACTAACGTAATATAAGCTAGCCTAACCCAATCTAACATCTCGGCGGTAATATTTCACCACATTCCTCGCTTGTTGTCTCTACGTCTCCGTGCGAACTTTATACACATCAAAAACGTAATACAACTTAACCTAGCCCAACCTAACATCTCGGCGGATATATTTGACAACATACCTGGCGACTTGGCCTCTACGTCTCCGTGGGACCTTCATGTACATCAATAACGAAATATAACCTAACCTAACCCAACCTATCATCTCGGCGGTAATATTTGACAAAATTCCTGGCGAGTTGGCCTCTACGTCTCCGTTGGATCTTTATATACATCAATAACGTAATATAACCTAACCTAACCCAACCTAACATCTCGGCGGTAATGTTTCACAACATACCTGGCGAGTTGGCCTTTACGTCTCCGTGGGACCTTCATATACATCAATAACGAAATATAACCTATCCTAACCCAACCTATCATCTCGGCGGTATTATTTGACAACATTCCTGGCGAGTTGGCCTCTACGTCTCCGTTTGACCTTCATATACATCAGTAACGTAATTTCACCGAACCTAACCCAACCTATCATCTCGGCGGCAACATTTGTCCACATTCCTGGCGAGTTGGCCTCCACGTCTCCGTGGGAACTTTATATACATCAATAACGTAATATAACCTAACCTAACCCAATCTAACATCTCGGTGGTAATATTTGACCACATTCCTGGCTTGTTGGCCTATACGTCTCCGTGGGAACTTTATATACATCAATAACGTAATATAACCTAACCTAACCCAACCTAACATGTCGGCGGTATTATTTGACCACATTCTTGTCTTGTTGGCCTCTGCGTCTCCGTGGGACCTTTATATACATCAATAACGTAATATAACCTAACCTAACCCAACCTAACATCTCAGCGGATATATTTGATAACATACCTGGCGACTTGGCCTCTACGTCTCCGTGGGAGCTTTAGATACGTCAATAACGTAATATAACCTAACCTAACCCAATCTAACATCTCGGTGGTAATATTTGACCACATTCCTGGCTTGTTGGCCTATACGTCTCCGTGGGAACTTTATATACATCAATAACGTAATATAACCTAACCTAAACCAACCTAACATCTCGGCGGTATTATTTCACCACATTCCTGTCTTGTTGGCCTCTGCGTCTCCGTGGGACCTTTATATATATCAATAACGTAATATAACCTAACCTAACCCAGCCTAACATCTCGGCGGTAATACTTGACAACATTCCTGGCGACTTGGCCTCTACGTCTACGTGGGATATTTATATACATCAATAACGTAATATAACCTAACCTAACCCAATCTAACATCTCGGTGGTAATATTTGACCACATTCCTGGCGAGTTGGCCTCTACGTCTCCGTGGGACCTTTATATACATAAATAACGTAATATAACCTAACCTAACCCAACCTAACATCTCGGCGGTAATATTTGACAACATGCCTGGCGAGTTGGCCTCTACGTCTCCGTGGGACTTTTATATAGATCAATAGCGTAATATAACCTAACCTAACCCAACCTAACATCTCGGTACTAATATTTGACAACATTCCTGGCGAGTTGGCCTCTACGTCTCTGTGGGAATTTTATATACATCAATAACGTAATATAACCTAACCTAGCCCAACCTATCATCTCGGCGGTAATATTTGACAACATTCCTGGCGAGTTGGCCTCTACCTCTCCGTGGGACCTTCATATACATCAATAACGTAATTTAATCTAACCTAACCCAACCTAACATCTCGGCGGATATATTTGACAACATACCTGGCGACTTGGCCTCTACGTCTCCGTGAGACCTTCATATACATCAATAACGAAATATAACCTCTCCTAACCCAACCTATCATCTCGGCGGTAATATTTGACAACATTCCTGGCGAGTTGGCCTCTGCGTCTCCGTTTGACCTTCATATACATCAATAACGTAATTTCAGCGAACCTAACCCAACCTATCATCTCGGCGGCAACATTTGTCCACATTCCTGGCGAGTTGGCCTCTACGTCTCCGTGGGATCTTTATATACATCAATAACGTAATATACCCTAACCTAACCCGACCTAACATCTCGGCGGTAATACGTGACAACATTCCTGGGGAGTTGGCCTCTACGTCTCTGTGCGGCCTTTATATACATAAATAACGTAATATAAGCTAGCCTAACCCAATCTAACATCTCGGCGGTAATATTTCACCACATTCCTCTCTTGTTGTCTCTACGTCTCCGTGCGAACTTTATATACATCAATAACGTAATACAACTTAACCTAACCCAACCTAACATCTCGGCGGATATATTTGACAACATACCTGGCGACTTGGCCTCTACGTCTCCGTGGGACCTTCATGTACATCATTAACGAAATATAACCTAACCTAACGCAACCTATCATCGCGGCGGTAATATTTGACAACATTCCTGGCGAGTTGGCCTCTATGTCTCCGTTGGATATTTATATACATCAATAACGTAATATAACCTAACCTAACCCAACCTAACATCTCGGCGGTAATGTTTCACAACATACCTGGCGAGTTGGCCTTTACGTCTCCGTGGGACCTTCATATACATCAATAACGAAATATAACCTATACTAACCCAACCTATCATCTCGGCGGTAATATTTGACAACATTCCTGGCGAGTTGGGCTCTACGTCTCCGTTTGACCTTCATATACATCAATAACAAAATTTCACCGAACCTAACCCAACCTATCATTTCGGCGGCAACATTTGTCCACATTCCTGGCGAGTTGGCCTCTACGTCTCCGTGGGATCTTTATATACATCAGTAACGTAATATAACCTAACCTAACCCAATCTAACATCTCGGTGGTAATATTTGACCACATTCCTGGCTTGTTGGCCTATACGTCTCCGTGGGAACTTTATATACATCAATAACGTAATATAACCTAACCTACCTTGAAGATCCCACGGAGACGTAGAGGCCAAGTCGCCAGGTACGTTGTCAAATATATCCGCCGAGATGTTAGGTTGGGTTAGGTTAAGTTGTATTACGTTATTGATGTATATAAAGTTCGCACGGAGACGTAGAGACAACAAGAGAGGAATGTGGTGAAATATTACCGCCGAGATGTTAGATTGGGTTAGGCTAGCTTATATTACGTTATTTATGTATATAAAGGTCCCACGGAGACGTAGAGGCCAACTCGCCAGGAATGTTGTCAAGTATTACCGCCGAGATGTTAGGTTGGGTCAGGTTAGGTTATATTACGTTATTGATGTATATAAAGGTCCCACGGAGACGCAGAGGCCAACAATACAGGAATGTGGTCAAATAATACCGCCGAGATGTTAGGTTGGGTTAGGTTAGGTTATATTACGTTATTATTTATATTACGGTATTATTTGACCACATTCCTGTATTGTTGGCCTCTGCGTCTCCGTGGGACCTTTATATACATCAATAACGTAATATAACCTAGCCTGACCCAACCTAACATCTCGGCGGTAATGTTTCACAACATACCTGGCGAGTTGGCCTTTACCTCTCCGTGGGACCTTCATATACATCAATAACGAAATATAACCTATCCTAACCCAACCTATCATCTCGGCGGTAATATTTGACAACATTCCTGGCGAGTTGGGCTCTACGTCTCCGTTTGACCTTCATATACATCAATAACATAATTTCACCGAACCTAACCCAACCTATCATCTCGGCTGCAACATTTGTCCACATTCCTGGCGAGTTGGCCTCTACGTCTCCGTGGGATCTTTATATACATCAATAACGTAATATAACCTAACCTAACCCAATCTAACATCTCGGTGGTAATATTTGACCACATTCCTGGCTTGTTGGCCTATACGTCTCCGTGGGAACTTTATATACATCAATAACGTAATATAACCTAACCTAACCCAACCTATCATCTCGGCGAAAACATTTGTACACATTCCTGGCGAGTTGGCCTCTACGTCTCCGTGGGATCTTTATATACACCAATAACGTAATATAACCTAACCTAACCCAATCTAACATCTCGGTGGTAATATTTGAGCTCATTCCAGGCTTGTTGGCCTATACGTCTCCGTGGGAACTTTATATACATCAATAACGTAATATAACCTAACCTAACCCAACCTAACATCTCGGCGGTATTATTTGACCACATTCCTGTCTTGTTGGCCTCTGCGTCTCCGTGGGACCTTTATATACATCAGTAACGTAATATACCCTAACCTAATCCAACCTAACATCTCGGCGGTAATACATGACGACATTCCTGGCGAGTTGGCCTCTACGTCTCCGTGGGACCTTCATATACATAAATAACGTAATATAAGCTAGCCTAACCCAATCTAGCATCTCGGCGGTAATATTTCACCACATTCCTCTCTTGTTGTCTCTACGTCTCCGTGCGACCTTTATATACATCAATAACGTAATACAACCTAACCTAAGCCAACCTAACATCTCGGCGGATATATTTGACAACATACCTGGCGACTTGGCCTCTACGTCTCCGTGGGACCTTCATGTACATCAATAACGAAATATAACCTAACCTAACCCAACCTATCATCTCGGCGGCAACATTTGTCCACATTCCTGGCGAGTTGGCCTCTGCGTCTCCGTTTGACCTTCATATACATCAATAACGTAATTTCAGCGAACCTAACCCAACCTATCATCTCGGCGGATATATTTGGCAACATACCTGGCGACTTGGCCTCTACGTCTCCGTGGGACCTTTATATACATAAATAACGTAATATAAGCTAGCCTAACCCAACCTAACATCTCGGCGGTAATATTTCACCACATTCCTCTCTTGTTGTCTCTACGTCTCCGTGCGAACTTTATATACATCAATAACGTAATACAACCTAACCTAACCCAACCTAACATCTCGGCGGATATATTTGACAACATACCTGGCGACTTGGCCTCTACGTCTCCGTGAGACCTTCATATACATCAATAACGAAATATAACCTATCCTAACCCAACCTATCATCTCGGCGGTAATATTTGACAACATTCCTGGCGAGTTGGCCTCTGCGTCTCCGTTTGACCTTCATATACATCAATAACGTAATTTCAGCGAACCTAACCCAACCTATCATATCGGCGGCAACATTTGTCCACATTCCTGGCGAGTTGGCCTCTACGTCTCCGTGGGATCTTTATATACATCAATAACGTAATATACCCTAACCTAACCCAACCTAACATCTCGGCGGTGATACGTGACAACATTCCTGGGGAGTTGGCCTCTACGTCTCCGTGGGGCCTTTATATACATAAATAACGTAATATAAGCTAGCCTAACCCAATCTAACATCTCGGCGGTAATATTTCACCACATTCCTCTCCTGTTGTCTCTACGTCTCCGTGCGAACTGTATATACATCAATAACGTAATACAACTTAACCTAACCCAACCTAACATCTCGGCGGATATATTTGACAACATACCTGGCGACTTGGCCTCTACGTCTCCGTGGGACCTTCATGTACATCAATAACGAAATATAACCTAACCTAACGCAACCTATCATCTCGGCGGTAATATTTGACAACATTCCTGGCGAGTTGGCCTCTACGTCTCCGTCGGATCTTTATATACATCAATAACGTAATATAACCTAACCTAACCCAACCTAACATCTCGGCGGTAATGTTTCACAACATACCTGGCGAGTTGGCCACTACGTCTCCGTGGGACCTTCATATACATCAATAACGAAATATAACCTATCCTAACCCAACCTATCATCTCGGCGGTAATATTTGACAACATTTCTGGCGAGTTGGGCTCTACGTTTCCGTTTGACCTTCATATACATCAATAACAAAATTTCACCAAAACTAGCCCAATCTAACATCTCGGTGGTAATATTTGACCACATTCCTGGCCTGTTGGCCTATACGTCTCCGTGGGAACTTTATATACATCAATAACGTAATATAACCTAACCTAACCCAACCTAACATCTCGGTGGTAATATTTGACCACAATTCCTCGCTTGTTGGCCTATACGTCTCCGTGGTATCTTTATATACATCAATAACGTAATATAACATAACCTAACCCAATCTAACATCTCGGTGGTAATATTTGAGCACATTCCTGGCTTGTTGGCCTACACGTCTCCGTGGGAACTTTATATACATCAATAACGAAATATAACCTAACCTAACCCAACCTAACATCTCGGCGGTAATACTTGACAACATTCCTGGCGAGTTGGCCTCTACGTCTCCGTTGGATCTTTATATACATCAATAACGTAATATAACCTAACCTAACCCAACCTAACATCTCGGCGGTAATGTTTCACAACATACCTGGCGAGTTGGCCTCTACGTCTCCGTGGGACCTTCATATACATCAATAACGAAATATAACCTATCCTAACCCAACCTATCATCTCGGCGGTAATATTTGACAACATTTCTGGCGAGTTGGCCTCTACGTCTCCGTTTGACCTTCATATACATCAATAACAAAATTTCACCAAAACTAGCCCAATCTAACATCTCGGTGGTAATATTTGACCACATTCCTGGCCTGTTGGCCTATACGTCTCCGTGGGAACTTTATATACATCAATAACGTAATATAACCTAACCTAACCCAACCTAACATCTCGGTGGTAATATTTGACCACAATTCCTGGCTTGTTGGCCTATACGTCTCCGTGGTATCTTTATATACGTCAATAACGTAATATAACATAACCTAACCCAATCTAACATCTCGGTGGTAATATTTGAGCACATTCCTGGCTTGTTGGCCTACACGTCTCCGTGGGAACTTTATATACATCAATAACGAAATATAACCTAACCTAACCCAACCTAACATCTCGGCGGTAATACTTGACAACATTCCTGGCGAGTTGGCCTCTACGTCTCTGTGGGACCTTTATATACATAAATAACGTAATATAAGCTAGCCTAACCCAATCAAACATCTCGGCGGTAATATTTCACCACATTCCTCTCTTGTTGTCTCTACGTCTCCGTGCGACCATTATATACATCAATAACGAAATATAACCTATCCTAACCCAACCTAACATCTCGGCGGATATATTTGACAACATACCTGGCGACTTGGCCTCTACGTCTCCGTGGGACCTTCATGTACATCAATAACGAAATATAACCTAACCTAACCCAACCTATCATCTCGGCGGCAACATTTGTCCACATTCCTGGCGAGTTGGCCTCTGCGTCTCCGTTTGACCTTCATATACATCAATAACGTAATTTCAGCGAACCTAACCCAACCTATCATCTCGGCGGCAACATTTGTCCACATTCCTGGCGAGTTGGCCTCTACGTCTCCGTGGGATCTTTATATACATCAATAACGTAATATAACCTAACCTAACCCAATCTAACATTTCGGTGGTAATATTTGACCACATTCCTGGCTTGTTGGCCTATACGTCTCCGTGGGAACTTTATATACATCAATAACGTAATATAACCTAACCTAACCCAACCTAACATCTCGGCGGATATATTTGACAACATACCTGGCGACTTGGCCTCTACGTCTCCGTGAGAACTTCATATACATCAATAACGAAATATAACCTCTCCTAAGCCAACCTATCATCTCGGCGGTAATATTTGACAACATTCCTGGCGAGTTGGCCTCTGCGTCTCCGTTTGACCTTCATATACATCAATAACGTAATTTCAGCGAACCTAACCCAACCTATCATCTCGGCGGCAACATTTGTCCACATTCCTGGCGAGTTGGCCTCTACGTCTCCGTGGGATCTTTATATACATCAATAACGTAATATACCCTAACCTAACCCAACCTAACATCTCGGCGGTAATACGTGACAACATTCCTGGGGAGTTGGCCCCTACGTCTCCGTGGGGCCTTTATATACATAAATAACGTAATATAAGCTAGCCTAACCCAATCTAACATCTCGGCGGTAATATTTCACCACATTCCTCTCTTGTTGTCTCTACGTCTCCGTGCGAACTGTATATACATCAATAACGTAATACAACTTAACCTAACCCAACCTAACATCTCGGCGGATATATTTGACAACATACCTGGCGACTTGGCCTCTACGTCTCCGTGGGACCTTCATGTACATCAATAACGAAATATAACCTAACCTAACCCAACCTAACATCTCGGCGGTAATACTTGACAACATTCCTGGCGAGTTGGCCTCTACGTCTCTGTGGGACCTTTATATACATAAATAACGTAATATAAGCTAGCCTAACCCAATCAAACATCTCGGCGGTAATATTTCACCACATTCCTCTCTTGTTGTCTCTACGTCTCCGTGCGACCATTATATACATCAATAACGAAATATAACCTATCCTAACCCAACCTAACATCTCGGCGGATATATTTGACAACATACCTGGCGACTTGGCCTCTACGTCTCCGTGGGACCTTCATGTACATCAATAACGAAATATAACCTAACCTAACCCAACCTATCATCTCGGCGGCAACATTTGTCCACATTCCTGGCGAGTTGGCCCCTGCGTCTCCGTTTGACCTTCATATACATCAATAACGTAATTTCAGCGAACCTAACCCAACCTATCATCTCGGCGGCAACATTTGTCCACATTCCTGGCGAGTTGGCCTCTACGTCTCCGTGGGATCTTTATATACATCAATAACGTAATATAACCTAACCTAACCCAATCTAACATTTCGGTGGTAATATTTGACCACATTCCTGGCTTGTTGGCCTATACGTCTCCGTGGGAACTTTATATACATCAATAACGTAATATAACCTAACCTAACCCAACCTAACATCTCGGCGGATATATTTGACAACATACCTGGCGACTTGGCCTCTACGTCTCCGTGAGAACTTCATATACATCAATAACGAAATATAACCTCTCCTAACCCAACCTATCATCTCGGCGGTAATATTTGACAACATTCCTGGCGAGTTGGCCTCTGCGTCTCCGTTTGACCTTCATATACATCAATAACGTAATTTCAGCGAACCTAACCCAACCTATCATCTCGGCGGCAACATTTGTCCACATTCCTGGCGAGTTGGCCTCTACGTCTCCGTGGGATCTTTATATACATCAATAACGTAATATACCCTAACCTAACCCAACCTAACATCTCGGCGGTAATACGTGACAACATTCCTGGGGAGTTGGCCCCTACGTCTCCGTGGGGCCTTTATATACATAAATAACGTAATATAAGCTAGCCTAACCCAATCTAACATCTCGGCGGTAATATTTCACCACATTCCTCTCTTGTTGTCTCTACGTCTCCGTGCGAACTGTATATACATCAATAACGTAATACAACTTAACCTAACCCAACCTAACATCTCGGCGGATATATTTGACAACATACCTGGCGACTTGGCCTCTACGTCTCCGTGGGACCTTCATGTACATCAATAACGAAATATAACCTAACCTAACCCAACCTAACATCTCGGCGGTAATACTTGACAACATTCCTGGCGAGTTGGCCTCTACGTCTCTGTGGGACCTTTATATACATAAATAACGTAATATAAGCTAGCCTAACCCAATCAAACATCTCGGCGGTAATATTTCACCACATTCCTCTCTTGTTGTCTCTACGTCTCCTTGCGACCATTATATACATCAATAACGAAATATAACCTATCCTAACCCAACCTAACATCTCGGCGGATATATTTGACAACATACCTGGCGACTTGGCCTCTACGTCTCCGTGGGACCTTCATGTACATCAATAACGAAATATAACCTAACCTAACCCAACCTATCATCTCGGCGGCAACATTTGTCCACATTCCTGGCGAGTTGGCCTCTGCGTCTCCGTTTGAACTTCATATACATCAATAACGTAATTTCACCGAACCTAACCCAACCTATAATCTCGGCGGCAACATTTGTCCACATTCCTGGCGAGTTGGCCTCTACGTCTCCGTGGGATATTTATATACATCAATAACGTAATATAACCTAACCTAACCCAAGCTAACATCTCGGTGGTAATATTTGACCACATTCCTGGCTTTTTGGCCTCTATGTCTCCGTGGGACCTTTATATACATCAATAACGTAATATAACCTAACCTAACCCAACCTAACATCTCGGCGGTAATACTTGACAACATTCCTGGCGAGTTGGCCTCTACGTCTCCGTGGGACCTTTATATACATAAATAACGTAATATAAGCTAGCCTAACCCAACCTAACATCTCGGCGGTAATATTTCACCACATTCCTCTCTTGTTGTCTCTACGTCTCCGTGCGAACTTTATATACACCAATAACGTAATACAACCTAACCTAACCCATCCTAACATCTCGGCGGATATATTTGACAACATACCTGGCGACTTGGCCTCTACGTCTCCGTGGGACCTTCATGTACATCAATAACGAAATATAACCTAACCTAACCCAACCTATCATCTCGGCGGTAATATTTGATAACATTCCTGGCGTGTTGGCCTTTACGTCTCCGTGGGACCTTCATATACATCAATAACGAAATATAACCTATCCTAACCCAACCTATCATCTCGGCGGTAATATTTGACAACATTCCTGGCGAGTTGGCCTCTACGTCTCCGTTTGAACTTCATATACATCAATAACGTAATTTCACCGAACCTAACCCAACCTATAATCTCGGCGGCAACATTTGTCCACATTCCTGGCGAGTTGGCCTCTACGTCTCCGTGGGATCTTTATATACATCAATAACGTAATATAACCTAACCTAACCCAGTCTAACATCTCGGTGGTAATATTTGACCACATTCCTGGCTTGTTGGCCTATACGTCTCCGTCGGAACTTTATATACATCAATAACGTAATATAACCTAACCTAACCCAACCTATCATCTCGGCGGCAACATTTGTCCACATTCCTGGCGAGTTGGCCTCTACGTCTGCGTGGGATCTTTATATACATCAATAACGTAATATAACCTAACCTAACCCAATCTAACATCTCGGTGGTAATATTTGAGCTCATTCCTGGCTTGTTGGCCTATACGTCTCCGTGGGAACTTTATATACATCAATAACGTAATATAACCTAACCTAACCCAACCTAACATCTCGGCGGTATTATTTGACCACATTCCTGTCTTGTTGGCCTCTGCGTCTCCGTGGGACCTTTATATACATCAGTAACGTAATATACCCTAACATAACCCAACCTAACATCTCGGCGGTAATACTTGACGACATTCCTGGCGAGTTGGCCTCTACGTCTCCGTGGGACCTTTATATACATAAATAACGTAATATAAGCTAGCCTAACCCAATCTAACATCTCGGCGGTAATATTTCACCACATTCCTCTCTTGTTGTCTCTACGTCTCCGTGCGACCTTTATATACATCAATCACGTAATACAACCTAACCTAAGCCAACCTAACATCTCGGCGGATATATTTGACAACATACCTTGCGACTTGGCCTCTGCGTCTCCGTGGGACCTTCATGTACATCAATAACGAAATATAACCTAACCTAACCCAACCTATCATCTCGGCGGCAACATTTGTCCACATTCCTGGCGAGTTGGCCACTACGTCTCCGTGGGACCTTTATATACATAAATAACGTAATATAAGCTAGCCTAGCCCAATCTAACATCTCGGCGGTAATATTTCACCACATTCCTGGCTTGTTGGCCTATATGTCTCCGTGGGAACTTTATATACATCAATAACGTAATATAACCTAACCTAACCCAACCTAACATCTCGGCCGTAATACTTGACAACATTCCTGGCGAGTTGGCCTCTACGTCTCCGTGGGACCTTTATATACATAAATAACGTAATATAAGCTAGCCTAACCCAATCTAACATTTCGGCGGTAATATTTCACCACATTCCTCTCTTGTTGTCTCTACATCTCCGTGCGACCTTTATATACATCAATAACGTAATACAACCTAACCTAACCCAACCTAACATCTCGGCGGATATATTTGACAACATACCTGGCGACTTGGCCTCTACGTCTCCGTGGGACCTTTATATACATAAATAACGTAATATAAGCTAGCCTAACCCAACCTAACATCTCGGCGGTAATATTTCACCACATTCCTCTCTTGATGTCTCTACCTCTCCGTGCGAACTTTATATACACCAATAACGTAATACAACCTAACCTAATCCAACCTAACATCTCGGCGGATATATTTGACAACATACCTGGCGACTTGGCCTCTACGTCTCCGTGAGACCTTCATATACATCAATAACGAAATATAACCTAACCTAACCCAACCTATCATCTCGGCGGCAACATTTGTCCACATTCCTGGCGAGTTGGCCACTACGTCTCCGTGGGACCTTTATATACATAAATAACGTAATATAAGCTAGCCTAACCCAATCTAACATCTCGGCGGTAATATTTCACCACATTCCTGGCTTGTTGGCCTATATGTCTCCGTGGGAACTTTATATACATCAATAACGTAATATAACCTAACCTAACCCAACCTAACATCTCGGCCGTAATACTTGACAACATTCCTGGCGAGTTGGCCTCTACGTCTCCGTGGGACCTTTATATACATAAATAACGTAATATAAGCTAGCCTAACCCAATCTAACATTTCGGCGGTAAGATTTCACCACATTCCTCTCTTGTTGTCACTACATCTCCGTGCGACCTTTATATACATCAATAACGTAATACAACCTAACCTAACCCAACCTAACATCTCGGCGGATATATTTGACAACATACCTGGCGACTTGGCCTCTACGTCTCCGTGGGACCTTTATATACATAAATAACGTAATATAAGCTAGCCTAACCCAACCTAACATCTCGGCGGTAATATTTCACCACATTCCTCTCTTGTTGTCTCTACGTCTCCGTGCGAACTTTATATACATCAATAACGTAATACAACCTAACCTAACCCAACCTAACATCTCGGCGGATATATTTGACAACATACCTGGCGACTTGGCCTCTACGTCTCCGTGAGACCTTCATATACATCAATAACGAAATATAACCTATCCTAACCCAACCTATCATCTCGGCGGTAATATTTGACAACATTCCTGGCGAGTTGGCCTCTGCGTCTCCGTTTGACCTTCATATACATCAATAACGTAATTTCAGCGAACCTAACCCAACCTATCATCTCGGCGGCAACATTTGTCCACATTCCTGGCGAGTTGGCCTCTACGTCTCCGTGGGATCTTTATATACATCAATAACATAATATACCCTAACCTAACCCAACCTAACATCTCGGCGGTAATACGTGACAACATTCCTGGCGAGTTGGCCTCTACGTCTCCGTGGGACCTTTATATACATAAATAACGTAGTATAAGCTAGCCTAACCCAACCTAACATCTCGGCGGTAATATTTCACCACATTCCTCTCTTGTTGTCTCTACGTCTCCGTGCGAACTTTATATACACCAATAACGTAATACAACCTAACCTAACCCAACCTAACATCTCGGCGGATATATTTGACAACATACCTGGCGACTTGGCCTCTACGTCTCCGTGAGACCTTCATATACATCAATAACGAAATATAACCTAACCGAACCCAACCTAACATCTCGGCGGTAATGTTTGACAAGATACCTGGCGAGTTGGCCTCTACGTCTCCGTGGGACCTTCATATACATCAATAACGAAATATAACCTATCCTAACCCAACCTATCATCTCGGCGGTAATATTTGACAACATTTCTGGCGAGTTGGGCTCTACGTCTCCGTTTGACCTTCATATACATCAATAACAAAATTTCACCGAAACTAACCCAATCTAACATCTCGGTGGTAATATTTGACCACATTCCTGGCTTGTTGGCCTATACGTCTCCGTGGGAACTTTATATACATCAATAACGTAATATAACCTAACCTAACCCAACCTAACATCTCGGCGGTATTATTTGACCACATTCCTGTATTGTTGGCCTCTGCGTCTCCGTGGGACCTTTATATACATAAATAACGTCATATAAGCTAGCCTAACCCAATCTAACATCTCGGCGGTAATATTTCACCACATTCCTCTCTTGTTGTCTCTACGTCTCCGTGCGAACTTTATATACATCAATAACGTAATACAACCTAACCTAACCCAACCTAACATCTCGGCGGATATATTTGACAACATACCTGGCGACTTGGCCTCTACGTCTCCGTGGGACCTTCATGTACATGAATAACGAAATATAACCTAACCTAACCCAACCTATCATCTCGGCGATAATATTTGACAAAATTCCTGGCGAGTTGGCCTCTACGTCTGCGTTGGATCTTTATATACATCAATAACGTAATACAACCTAACCCAACCCAACCTAACATCTCGGCGGATATATTTGACAACATACCTGGCGACTTGGCCTCTACGTCTCCGTGGGACCTTTATATACACAAATAGCGTAATATAAGCTAGCCTAACCCAATCTAACATCTCGGCGGTTATATTTCACCACATTCCTCTCTTGTTGTCTCTACGTCTCCGTGCGAACTTTATACACATCAATAACGTAATACAACTTAACCTAACCCAACCTAACATTTCGGCGGATATATTTGACAACATACCTGGCGACTTGGCCTCTACGTCTCCGTGGGACCTTCATGTACATCGATAACGAAATATAACCTAACCTAACCCAACCTATCATCTCGGCGATAATATTTGACAAAATTCCTGGTGAGTTGGCCTCTACGTCTCCGTTGGACCTTTATATACATCAATAACGTAATATAACCTAACCTAACGCAACCTAACATCTCGGCGGTAATGTTTCACAACATACCTGGCGAGTTGGCCTTTACGTCTCCGTGGGACCTTCATATACATCAATAACGAAATATAACCTATCCTAACCCAACCTATCATCTCGGCGGTAATATTTGACAACATTCCTGGCGTGTTGGCCCCTACGTCTCCGTTTGACCTTCATATACATCAATAACGTAATTTCACCGAACCTAACCCAACCTATCATCTCGGCGGCAACATTTGTCCACATTCCTGGCGAGTTGGCCTCTACGTCTCCGTGGGATCTTTATATACATCAATAACGTAATATACCCTAACCTAACCCAACCTAACATCTCGGCCGTAATACTTGACAACATTCCTGGCGAGTTGGCCTCTACGTCTCCGTGGGACCTTTATATACATAAATAACGTAATATAAGCTAGCCTAACCCAATCTAACATTTCGGCGGTAATATTTCACCACATTCCTCTCTTGTTGTCTCTACATCTCCGTGCGACCTTTATATACATCAATAACGTAATACAACCTAACCTAACCCAACCTAACATCTCGGCGGATATATTTGACAACATACCTGGCGACTTGGCCTCTACGTCTCCGTGGGACCTTTATATACATAAATAACGTAATATAAGCTAGCCTAACCCAACCTAACATCTCGGCGGTAATATTTCACCACATTCCTCTCTTGTTGTCTCTACCTCTCCGTGCGAACTTTATATACACCAATAACGTAATACAACCTAACCTAATCCAACCTAACATCTCGGCGGATATATTTGACAACATACCTGGCGACTTGGCCTCTACGTCTCCGTGAGACCTTCATATACATCAATAACGAAATATAACCTAACCTAACCCAACCTATCATCTCGGCGGCAACATTTGTCCACATTCCTGGCGAGTTGGCCACTACGTCTCCGTGGGACCTTTATATACATAAATAACGTAATATAAGCTAGCCTAACCCAATCTAACATCTCGGCGGTAATATTTCACCACATTCCTGGCTTGTTGGCCTATATGTCTCCGTGGGAACTTTATATACATCAATAACGTAATATAACCTAACCTAACCCAACCTAACATCTCGGCCGTAATACTTGACAACATTCCTGGCGAGTTGGCCTCTACGTCTCCGTGGGACCTTTATATACATAAATAACGTAATATAAGCTAGCCTAACCCAATCTAACATTTCGGCGGTAAGATTTCACCACATTCCTCTCTTGTTGTCACTACATCTCCGTGCGACCTTTATATACATCAATAACGTAATACAACCTAACCTAACCCAACCTAACATCTCGGCGGATATATTTGACAACATACCTGGCGACTTGGCCTCTACGTCTCCGTGGGACCTTTATATACATAAATAACGTAATATAAGCTAGCCTAACCCAACCTAACATCTCGGCGGTAATATTTCACCACATTCCTCTCTTGTTGTCTCTACGTCTCCGTGCGAACTTTATATACATCAATAACGTAATACAACATAACCTAACCCAACCTAACATCTCGGCGGATATATTTGACAACATACCTGGCGACTTGGCCTCTACGTCTCCGTGAGACCTTCATATACATCAATAACGAAATATAACCTATCCTAACCCAACCTATCATCTCGGCGGTAATATTTGACAACATTCCTGGCGAGTTGGCCTCTGCGTCTCCGTTTGACCTTCATATACATCAATAACGTAATTTCAGCGAACCTAACCCAACCTATCATCTCGGCGGCAACATTTGTCCACATTCCTGGCGAGTTGGCCTCTACGTCTCCGTGGGATCTTTATATACATCAATAACATAATATACCCTAACCTAACCCAACCTAACATCTCGGCGGTAATACGTGACAACATTCCTGGCGAGTTGGCCTCTACGTCTCCGTGGGACCTTTATATACATAAATAACGTAGTATAAGCTAGCCTAACCCAACCTAACATCTCGGCGGTAATATTTCACCACATTCCTCTCTTGTTGTCTCTACGTCTCCGTGCGAACTTTATATACACCAATAACGTAATACAACCTAACCTAACCCAACCTAACATCTCGGCGGATATATTTGACAACATACCTGGCGACTTGGCCTCTACGTCTCCGTGAGACCTTCATATACATCAATAACGAAATATAACCTAACCGAACCCAACCTAACATCTCGGCGGTAATGTTTGACAAGATACCTGGCGAGTTGGCCTCTACGTCTCCGTGGGACCTTCATATACATCAATAACGAAATATAACCTATCCTAACCCAACCTATCATCTCGGCGGTAATATTTGACAACATTTCTGGCGAGTTGGGCTCTACGTCTCCGTTTGACCTTCATATACATCAATAACAAAATTTCACCGAAACTAACCCAATCTAACATCTCGGTGGTAATATTTGACCACATTCCTGGCTTGTTGGCCTATACGTCTCCGTGGGAACTTTATATACATCAATAACGTAATATAACCTAACCTAACCCAACCTAACATCTCGGCGGTATTATTTGACCACATTCCTGTATTGTTGGCCTCTGCGTCTCCGTGGGACCTTTATATACATAAATAACGTCATATAAGCTAGCCTAACCCAATCTAACATCTCGGCGGTAATATTTCACCACATTCCTCTCTTGTTGTCTCTACGTCTCCGTGCGAACTTTATATACATCAATAACGTAATACAACCTAACCTAACCCAACCTAACATCTCGGCGGATATATTTGACAACATACCTGGCGACTTGGCCTCTACGTCTCCGTGGGACCTTCATGTACATGAATAACGAAATATAACCTAACCTAACCCAACCTATCATCTCGGCGATAATATTTGACAAAATTCCTGGCGAGTTGGCCTCTACGTCTGCGTTGGATCTTTATATACATCAATAACGTAATACAACCTAACCCAACCCAACCTAACATCTCGGCGGATATATTTGACAACATACCTGGCGACTTGGCCTCTACGTCTCCGTGGGACCTTTATATACACAAATAGCGTAATATAAGCTAGCCTAACCCAATCTAACATCTCGGCGGTTATATTTCACCACATTCCTCTCTTGTTGTCTCTACGTCTCCGTGCGAACTTTATACACATCAATAACGTAATACAACTTAACCTAACCCAACCTAACATTTCGGCGGATATATTTGACAACATACCTGGCGACTTGGCCTCTACGTCTCCGTGGGACCTTCATGTACATCGATAACGAAATATAACCTAACCTAACCCAACCTATCATCTCGGCGATAATATTTGACAAAATTCCTGGTGAGTTGGCCTCTACGTCTCCGTTGGATCTTTATATTCATCAATAACGTAATATAACCTAACCTAACCCAACCTAACATCTCGGCGGTAATGTTTCACAACATACCTGGCGAGTTGGCCTTTACGTCTCCGTGGGACCTTCATATACATCAATAACGAAATATAACCTATCCTAACCCAACCTATCATCTCGGCGGTAATATTTGACAACATTCCTGGCGTGTTGGCCCCTACGTCTCCGTTTGACCTTCATATACATCAATAACGTAATTTCACCGAACCTAACCCAACCTATCATCTCGGCGGCAACATTTGTCCACATTCCTGGCGAGTTGGCCTCTACGTCTCCGTGGGATCTTTATATACATCAATAACGTAATATACCCTAACCTAACCCAACCTAACATCTCGGCGGTAATACGTGACAACATTCCTGGCGAGTTGGCCTCTACGTCTCCGTGGGACCTTTATATACATAAATGACGTAGTATAAGCTAGCCTAACCCAACCTAACATCTCGGAGGTAATATTTCACCACATTCCTCTCTTGTTGTCTCTACGTCTCCGTGCGAACTTTATATACACCAATAACGTAATACAACCTAACCTAACCCAACCTAACATCTCGGCGGATATATTTGACAACATACCTGGCGACTTGGCCTCTACGTCTCCGTGGGATCTTTAAATACATCAATAACGTAATATAACCTAACCTAACCCAATCTAACATCTCGGTGGTAATATTTGACCACAATTCCTGGCTTGTTGGCCTATACGTCTCCGTGGTATCTTTATATACATCAATAACGTAATATAACATAACCTAACCCAATCTAACATCTCGGTGGTAATATTTGAGCACATTCCTGGCTTGTTGGCCTACACGTCTCCGTGGGAACTTTATATACATCAATAACGTAATATAACCTAACCTAACCCAACCTGACATCTCGGCGGTATTATTTGACCGTATTCCTGTCTTGTTGGCCTCTGCGTCTCCGTGGGAACTTTATATACATCAATAACGTAATATACCCTAACCTAACCCAACCTAACATCTCGGCGGTAATACGTGACAACATTCCTGGCGAGTTGGCCTCTACGTCTCCGTGGGACCTTTATATACATAAATAACGTAATATAAGCTAGCCTAACCCAATCTAACATCTCGGCGATAATATTTCACCACTTTCCTCTCTTGTTGTCTCTACGTCTCCGTGCGACCTTTATATACATCAATAACGTAATACAACCTAACCTAACCCAACCTAACATCTCGGCGGATATATTTGACAACATACCTGGCGACTTGGCCTCTACGTCTCCGTGGGACCTTTATATACACAAATAACGTAATATAAGCTAGCCTAACCCAATCTAACATCTCGGCGGTTATATTTCACCACATTCCTCTCTTGTTGTCTCTACGTCTCCGTGCGAACTTTATACACATCAATAACGTAATACAACTTAACCTAACCCAACCTAACATTTCGGCGGATATATTTGACAACATACCTGCCGACTTGGCCTCTACGTCTCCGTGGGACCTTCATGTACATCAATAACGAAATATAACCTAACCTAACCCAACCTATCATCTCGGCGATAATATTTGACAAAATTCCTGGTGAGTTGGCCTCTACGTCTCCGTTGGATCTTTATATACATCAATAACGTAATATAACCTAACCTAACCCAACCTAACATCTCGGCGGTAATGTTTCACAACATACCTGGCGAGTTGGCCTTTACGTCTCCGTGGGACCTTCATATACATCAATAACGAAATATAACCTATCCTAACCCAACCTATCATCTCGGCGGTAATATTTGACAACATTCCTGGCGTGTTGGCCCCTACGTCTCCGTTTGACCTTCATATACATCAATAACGTAATTTCACCGAACCTAACCCAACCTATCATCTCGGCGGCAACATTTGTCCACATTCCTGGCGAGTTGGCCTCTACGTCTCCGTGGGATCTTTATATACATCAATAACGTAATATAACCTAACCTAACCCAATCTAACATCTCGGTGTTAATATTTGACCACATTCCTGGCTTGTTGGCCTATACGTCTCCGTGGGAACTTTATATACATCAATAACGTAATATAACCTAACCTAAACCAACCTAACATCTCGGCGGTGTTATTTCACCACATTCCTGTCTTGTTGGCCTCTGCGTCTCCGTGGGACCATTATATACATCAATAACGTAATATAACCTAACCTAACCCAACCTAACATCTCGGCGGTAATACCTGACAACATTCCTGGCGACTTGGCCTCTACGTCTCCGTGGGACCTTCATATACATCAGTAACGAAATATAAACTAACCTAACCCAACCTAACATCTCGGCGGTAATATTTGACAACATTCCTGGCGAGTTGGCCTCTACGTCTCCGTTTGACCTTCATATACATCAATAACGTAATTTCACCTAACCTAACCCAAGCTATCATCTCGGCGGCAACATTTGACCACATTCCTGGCGAGTTGGCCTCTACGTCTCCGTGGGATATTTATATACATCAATAACGTAATATAACCTAACCTAACCCAATCTAACATCTCGGTGGTAATATTTGACCACATTCCTGGCTTGTTGGCCTCTATGTCTCCGTGGGACCTTTATATACATCAATAACGTAATATAACCTAACCTAACCCAACCTAACATCTCGGCGGTATTATTTGACCACATTCCTCTCTTGTTGTCTCTACGTCTCCGTGGGACCATTATATACATCAATAACGTAATACAACCTAACCTAACCCAACCTAACATCTCGGCGGATATATTTGACAACATACCTGGCGACTTGGCCTCTACGGCTCCGTGGGACCTTTATATACATAAATAACGTAATATAAGCTAGCCCAACCCAACCTAACATCTCGGCGGTAATATTTCACCACATTCCTCTCTTGTTGTCTCTACGTCTCCGTGCGAACTTTATATACATCAATAACGTAATACAACCTAACCTAACCCAACCTAACATCTCGGCGGATATATTTGACAACATACCTGGCGACTTGGCCTCTACGTCTCCGTGGGACCTTCATATACATCAATAACGAAATATAACCTATCCTAACCCAACCTAACATCTCGGCGGTATTATTTGACCACATTCCTGTCTTGTTGGCCTCTGCGTCTCCGTGGGACCTTTATATACATCAATAACGTAATATAACCTAACCTAACCCAACCTAACATCTCGGCGGATATATTTGACAACATACCTGGCGACTTGGCCTCTACGTCTCCGTGGGACCTTCATGTACATCAATAACGAAATATAACCTAACCTAACCCAACCTATCATCTCGGCGATAATATTTGACAAAATTCCTGGCGAGTTGGCCTCTACGTCTCCGTTGGATCTTTGTATACATCAATAACGTAATATAACCTAACCTAACCCAATCTAACATCTCGGTGGTAATATTTGACCACATTCCTGGCTTGTTGGCCTATACGTCTCCGTGGGACCTTTATATACATCAATAACGTAATATAACCTAACCTAACCCAACCTAACATCTCGGCGGTAATATTTGACAACATTCCTGGCGAGTTGGCCTCTACGTCTCCGTTTGACCTTCATATACATCAATAACGTAATTTCACCTAACCTAACCCAATCTAACATCTCGGTGGTAATATTTGACCACATTCCTGGCTTGTTGGCCTCTATGTCTCCGTGGGACCTTTATATACATCAATAACGTAATATAACCTAACCTAACCCAACCTAACATCTCGGCGGTATTATTTGACCACATTCCTGTATTGTTGGCCTCTGCGTCACCGTGGGACCATTATATACATCAATAACGTAATATAACCTAACCTGACCCAACCTAACATCTCGGCGGTAATACTTGACAACATTCCTGGCGAGTTGGCCTCTACGTCTCCGTGGGACCTTTATATACATAAATAACGTAATATAACCTAACCTAACCCAACCTAACATCTCGGCGGTAATGTTTCACAACATACCTGGCGAGTTGGCCTTTACGTCTCCGTGGGACCTTCATATACATCAATAACGAAATATAACCTATCCTAACCCAACCTATCATCTCGGCGGTAATACTTGACAACATTCTTGGCGAGTTGGCCTCTACGCCTCCGTGGGACCATTATATACATACATAACGTAATATAAGCTAGCCTAACCCAATCTAACATTTCGGCGGTAATATTTCACCACATTCCTCTCTTGTTGTCTCTACGTCTCCGTGCGACCTTTATATACATCAATAACGTACTACAACCTAACCTAACCCAACCTAACATCTCGGCGGATATATTTGACAACATACCTGGCGACTTGGCCTCTACGTCTCCGTGGGATCTTTAAATACATCAATAACGTAATATAACCTAACCTAACCCAATCTAACATCTCGGTGGTAATATTTGACCACAATTCCTGGCTTGTTGGCCTATACGTCTCCGTGGTATCTTTATATACATCAATAACGTAATATAACATAACCTAACCCAATCTAACATCTCGGTGGTAATATTTGAGCACATTCCTGGCTTGTTGGCCTACACGTCTCCGTGGGAACTTTATATACATCAATAACGTAATATAACCTAACCTAACCCAACCTGACATCTCGGCGGTATTATTTGACCGTATTCCTGTCTTGTTGGCCTCTGCGTCTCCGTGGGAACTTTATATACATCAATAACGTAATATACCCTAACCTAACCCAACCTAACATCTCGGCGGTAATACGTGACAACATTCCTGGCGAGTTGGCCTCTACGTCTCCGTGGGACCTTTATATACATAAATAACGTAATATAAGCTAGCCTAACCCAATCTAACATCTCGGCGATAATATTTCACCACTTTCCTCTCTTGTTGTCTCTACGTCTCCGTGCGACCTTTATATACATCAATAACGTAATACAACCTAACCTAACCCAACCTAACATCTCGGCGGATATATTTGACAACATACCTGGCGACTTGGCCTCTACGTCTCCGTGGGACCTTTATATACACAAATAACGTAATATAAGCTAGCCTAACCCAATCTAACATCTCGGCGGTTATATTTCACCACATTCCTCTCTTGTTGTCTCTACGTCTCCGTGCGAACTTTATACACATCAATAACGTAATACAACTTTACCTAACCCAACCTAACATTTCGGCGGATATATTTGACAACATACCTGCCGACTTGGCCTCTACGTCTCCGTGGGACCTTCATGTACATCAATAACGAAATATAACCTAACCTAACCCAACCTATCATCTCGGCGATAATATTTGACAAAATTCCTGGTGAGTTGGCCTCTACGTCTCCGTTGGATCTTTATATACATCAATAACGTAATATAACCTAACCTAACCCAACCTAACATCTCGGCGGTAATGTTTCACAACATACCTGGCGAGTTGGCCTTTACGTCTCCGTGGGACCTTCATATACATCAATAACGAAATATAACCTATCCTAACCCAACCTATCATCTCGGCGGTAATATTTGACAACATTCCTGGCGTGTTGGCCCCTACGTCTCCGTTTGACCTTCATATACATCAATAACGTAATTTCACCGAACCTAACCCAACCTATCATCTCGGCGGCAACATTTGTCCACATTCCTGGCGAGTTGGCCTCTACGTCTCTGTGGGATCTTTATATACATCAATAACGTAATATAACCTAACCTAACCCAATCTAACATCTCGGTGTTAATATTTGACCACATTCCTGGCTTGTTGGCCTATACGTCTCCGTGGGAACTTTATATACATCAATAACGTAATATAACCTAACCTAAACCAACCTAACATCTCGGCGGTGTTATTTCACCACATTCCTGTCTTGTTGGCCTCTGCGTCTCCGTGGGACCATTATATACATCAATAACGTAATATAACCTAACCTAACCCAACCTAACATCTCGGCGGTAATACCTGACAACATTCCTGGCGACTTGGCCTCTACGTCTCCGTGGGACCTTCATATACATCAGTAACGAAATATAAACTAACCTAACCCAACCTAACATCTCGGCGGTAATATTTGACAACATTCCTGGCGAGTTGGCCTCTACGTCTCCGTTTGACCTTCATATACATCAATAACGTAATTTCACCTAACCTAACCCAAGCTATCATCTCGGCGGCAACATTTGACCACATTCCTGGCGAGTTGGCCTCTACGTCTCCGTGGGATATTTATATACATCAATAACGTAATATAACCTAACCTAACCCAATCTAACATCTCGGTGGTAATATTTGACCACATTCCTGGCTTGTTGGCCTCTATGTCTCCGTGGGACCTTTATATACATCAATAACGTAATATAACCTAACCTAACCCAACCTAACATCTCGGCGGTATTATTTGACCACATTCCTGTATTGTTGGCCTCTGCGTCACCGTGGGACCATTATATACATCAATAACGTAATATAACCTAACCTGACCCAACCTAACATCTCGGCGGTAATACTTGACAACATTCCTGGCGAGTTGGCCTCTACGTCTCCGTGGGACCTTTATATACATAAATAACGTAATATAACCTAACCTAACCCAACCTAACATCTCGGCGGTAATGTTTCACAACATACCTGGCGAGTTGGCCTTTACGTCTCCGTGGGACCTTCATATACATCAATAACGAAATATAACCTATCCTAACCCAACCTATCATCTCGGCGGTAATACTTGACAACATTCTTGGCGAGTTGGCCTCTACGCCTCCGTGGGACCATTATATACATACATAACGTAATATAAGCTAGCCTAACCCAATCTAACATTTCGGCGGTAATATTTCACCACATTCCTCTCTTGTTGTCTCTACGTCTCCGTGCGACCTTTATATACATCAATAACGTACTACAACCTAACCTAACCCAACCTAACATCTCGGCGGATATATTTGACAACATACCTGGCGACTTGGCCTCTACGTCTCCGTGGGATCTTTAAATACATCAATAACGTAATATAACCTAACCTAACCCAATCTAACATCTCGGTGGTAATATTTGACCACAATTCCTGGCTTGTTGGCCTATACGTCTCCGTGGTATCTTTATATACATCAATAACGTAATATAACATAACCTAACCCAATCTAACATCTCGGTGGTAATATTTGAGCACATTCCTGGCTTGTTGGCCTACACGTCTCCGTGGGAACTTTATATACATCAATAACGTAATATAACCTAACCTAACCCAACCTGACATCTCGGCGGTATTATTTGACCGTATTCCTGTCTTGTTGGCCTCTGCGTCTCCGTGGGAACTTTATATACATCAATAACGTAATATACCCTAACCTAACCCAACCTAACATCTCGGCGGTAATACGTGACAACATTCCTGGCGAGTTGGCCTCTACGTCTCCGTGGGACCTTTATATACATAAATAACGTAATATAAGCTAGCCTAACCCAATCTAACATCTCGGCGATAATATTTCACCACTTTCCTCTCTTGTTGTCTCTACGTCTCCGTGCGACCTTTATATACATCAATAACGTAATACAACCTAACCTAACCCAACCTAACATCTCGGCGGATATATTTGACAACATACCTGGCGACTTGGCCTCTACGTCTCCGTGGGACCTTTATATACACAAATAACGTAATATAAGCTAGCCTAACCCAATCTAACATCTCGGCGGTTATATTTCACCACATTCCTCTCTTGTTGTCTCTACGTCTCCGTGCGAACTTTATACACATCAATAACGTAATACAACTTAACCTAACCCAACCTAACATTTCGGCGGATATATTTGACAACATACCTGCCGACTTGGCCTCTACGTCTCCGTGGGACCTTCATGTACATCAATAACGAAATATAACCTAACCTAACCCAACCTATCATCTCGGCGATAATATTTGACAAAATTCCTGGTGAGTTGGCCTCTACGTCTCCGTTGGATCTTTATATACATCAATAACGTAATATAACCTAACCTAACCCAACCTAACATCTCGGCGGTAATGTTTCACAACATACCTGGCGAGTTGGCCTTTACGTCTCCGTGGGACCTTCATATACATCAATAACGAAATATAACCTATCCTAACCCAACCTATCATCTCGGCGGTAATATTTGACAACATTCCTGGCGTGTTGGCCCCTACGTCTCCGTTTGACCTTCATATACATCAATAACGTAATTTCACCGAACCTAACCCAACCTATCATCTCGGCGGCAACATTTGTCCACATTCCTGGCGAGTTGGCCTCTACGTCTCCGTGGGATCTTTATATACATCAATAACGTAATATAACCTAACCTAACCCAATCTAACATCTCGGTGTTAATATTTGACCACATTCCTGGCTTGTTGGCCTATACGTCTCCGTGGGAACTTTATATACATCAATAACGTAATATAACCTAACCTAAACCAACCTAACATCTCGGCGGTGTTATTTCACCACATTCCTGTCTTGTTGGCCTCTGCGTCTCCGTGGGACCATTATATACATCAATAACGTAATATAACCTAACCTAACCCAACCTAACATCTCGGCGGTAATACCTGACAACATTCCTGGCGACTTGGCCTCTACGTCTCCGTGGGACCTTCATATACATCAGTAACGAAATATAAACTAACCTAACCCAACCTAACATCTCGGCGGTAATATTTGACAACATTCCTGGCGAGTTGGCCTCTACGGCTCCGTGGGACCTTTATATACATAAATAACGTAATATAAGCTAGCCTAACCCAACCTAACATCTCGGCGGTAATATTTCACCACATTCCTCTCTTGTTGTCTCTACGTCTCCGTGCGAACTTTATATACATCAATAACGTAATACAACCTAACCTAACCCAACCTAACATCTCGGCGGATATATTTGACAACATACCTGGCGACTTGGCCTCTACGTCTCCGTGGGACCTTCATATACATCAATAACGAAATATAACCTATCCTAACCCAACCTAACATCTCGGCGGTATTATTTGACCACATTCCTGTCTTGTTGGCCTCTGCGTCTCCGTGGGACCTTTATATACATCAATAACGTAATATAACCTAACCTAACCCAACCTAACATCTCGGCGGATATATTTGACAACATACCTGGCGACTTGGCCTCTACGTCTCCGTGGGACCTTCATGTACATCAATAACGAAATATAACCTAACCTAACCCAACCTATCATCTCGGCGATAATATTTGACAAAATTCCTGGCGAGTTGGCCTCTACGTCTCCGTTGGATCTTTGTATACATCAATAACGTAATATAACCTAACCTAACCCAATCTAACATCTCGGTGGTAATATTTGACCACATTCCTGGCTTGTTGGCCTATACGTCTCCGTGGGACCTTTATATACATCAATAACGTAATATAACCTAACCTAACCCAACCTAACATCTCGGCGGTAATATTTGACAACATTCCTGGCGAGTTGGCCTCTACGTCTCCGTTTGACCTTCATATACATCAATAACGTAATTTCACCTAACCTAACCCAATCTAACATCTCGGTGGTAATATTTGACCACATTCCTGGCTTGTTGGCCTCTATGTCTCCGTGGGACCTTTATATACATCAATAACGTAATATAACCTAACCTAACCCAACCTAACATCTCGGCGGTATTATTTGACCACATTCCTGTATTGTTGGCCTCTGCGTCACCGTGGGACCATTATATACATCAATAACGTAATATAACCTAACCTGACCCAACCTAACATCTCGGCGGTAATACTTGACAACATTCCTGGCGAGTTGGCCTCTACGTCTCCGTGGGACCTTTATATACATAAATAACGTAATATAACCTAACCTAACCCAACCTAACATCTCGGCGGTAATGTTTCACAACATACCTGGCGAGTTGGCCTTTACGTCTCCGTGGGACCTTCATATACATCAATAACGAAATATAACCTATCCTAACCCAACCTATCATCTCGGCGGTAATACTTGACAACATTCTTGGCGAGTTGGCCTCTACGCCTCCGTGGGACCATTATATACATACATAACGTAATATAAGCTAGCCTAACCCAATCTAACATTTCGGCGGTAATATTTCACCACATTCCTCTCTTGTTGTCTCTACGTCTCCGTGCGACCTTTATATACATCAATAACGTACTACAACCTAACCTAACCCAACCTAACATCTCGGCGGATATATTTGACAACATACCTGGCGACTTGGCCTCTACGTCTCCGTGGGATCTTTAAATACATCAATAACGTAATATAACCTAACCTAACCCAATCTAACATCTCGGTGGTAATATTTGACCACAATTCCTGGCTTGTTGGCCTATACGTCTCCGTGGTATCTTTATATACATCAATAACGTAATATAACATAACCTAACCCAATCTAACATCTCGGTGGTAATATTTGAGCACATTCCTGGCTTGTTGGCCTACACGTCTCCGTGGAAACTTTATATACATCAATAACGTAATATAACCTAACCTAACCCAACCTGACATCTCGGCGGTATTATTTGACCGTATTCCTGTCTTGTTGGCCTCTGCGTCTCCGTGGGAACTTTATATACATCAATAACGTAATATACCCTAACCTAACCCAACCTAACATCTCGGCGGTAATACGTGACAACATTCCTGGCGAGTTGGCCTCTACGTCTCCGTGGGACCTTTATATACATAAATAACGTAATATAAGCTAGCCTAACCCAATCTAACATCTCGGCGATAATATTTCACCACTTTCCTCTCTTGTTGTCTCTACGTCTCCGTGCGACCTTTATATACATCAATAACGTAATACAACCTAACCTAACCCAACCTAACATCTCGGCGGATATATTTGACAACATACCTGGCGACTTGGCCTCTACGTCTCCGTGGGACCTTTATATACACAAATAACGTAATATAAGCTAGCCTAACCCAATCTAACATCTCGGCGGTTATATTTCACCACATTCCTCTCTTGTTGTCTCTACGTCTCCGTGCGAACTTTATACACATCAATAACGTAATACAACTTTACCTAACCCAACCTAACATTTCGGCGGATATATTTGACAACATACCTGCCGACTTGGCCTCTACGTCTCCGTGGGACCTTCATGTACATCAATAACGAAATATAACCTAACCTAACCCAACCTATCATCTCGGCGATAATATTTGACAAAATTCCTGGTGAGTTGGCCTCTACGTCTCCGTTGGATCTTTATATACATCAATAACGTAATATAACCTAACCTAACCCAACCTAACATCTCGGCGGTAATGTTTCACAACATACCTGGCGAGTTGGCCTTTACGTCTCCGTGGGACCTTCATATACATCAATAACGAAATATAACCTATCCTAACCCAACCTATCATCTCGGCGGTAATATTTGACAACATTCCTGGCGTGTTGGCCCCTACGTCTCCGTTTGACCTTCATATACATCAATAACGTAATTTCACCGAACCTAACCCAACCTATCATCTCGGCGGCAACATTTGTCCACATTCCTGGCGAGTTGGCCTCTACGTCTCCGTGGGATCTTTATATACATCAATAACGTAATATAACCTAACCTAACCCAATCTAACATCTCGGTGTTAATATTTGACCACATTCCTGGCTTGTTGGCCTATACGTCTCCGTGGGAACTTTATATACATCAATAACGTAATATAACCTAACCTAAACCAACCTAACATCTCGGCGGTGTTATTTCACCACATTCCTGTCTTGTTGGCCTCTGCGTCTCCGTGGGACCATTATATACATCAATAACGTAATATAACCTAACCTAACCCAACCTAACATCTCGGCGGTAATACCTGACAACATTCCTGGCGACTTGGCCTCTACGTCTCCGTGGGACCTTCATATACATCAGTAACGAAATATAAACTAACCTAACCCAACCTAACATCTCGGCGGTAATATTTGACAACATTCCTGGCGAGTTGGCCTCTACGTCTCCGTTTGACCTTCATATACATCAATAACGTAATTTCACCTAACCTAACCCAAGCTATCATCTCGGCGGCAACATTTGACCACATTCCTGGCGAGTTGGCCTCTACGTCTCCGTGGGATATTTATATACATCAATAACGTAATATAACCTAACCTAACCCAATCTAACATCTCGGTGGTAATATTTGACCACATTCCTGGCTTGTTGGCCTCTATGTCTCCGTGGGACCTTTATATACATCAATAACGTAATATAACCTAACCTAACCCAACCTAACATCTCGGCGGTATTATTTGACCACATTCCTCTCTTGTTGTCTCTACGTCTCCGTGGGACCATTATATACATCAATAACGTAATACAACCTAACCTAACCCAACCTAACATCTCGGCGGATATATTTGACAACATACCTGGCGACTTGGCCTCTACGGCTCCGTGGGACCTTTATATACATAAATAACGTAATATAAGCTAGCCTAACCCAACCTAACATCTCGGCGGTAATATTTCACCACATTCCTCTCTTGTTGTCTCTACGTCTCCGTGCGAACTTTATATACATCAATAACGTAATACAACCTAACCTAACCCAACCTAACATCTCGGCGGATATATTTGACAACATACCTGGCGACTTGGCCTCTACGTCTCCGTGGGACCTTCATATACATCAATAACGAAATATAACCTATCCTAACCCAACCTAACATCTCGGCGGTATTATTTGACCACATTCCTGTCTTGTTGGCCTCTGCGTCTCCGTGGGACCTTTATATACATCAATAACGTAATATAACCTAACCTAACCCAACCTAACATCTCGGCGGATATATTTGACAACATACCTGGCGACTTGGCCTCTACGTCTCCGTGGGACCTTCATGTACATCAATAACGAAATATAACCTAACCTAACCCAACCTATCATCTCGGCGATAATATTTGACAAAATTCCTGGCGAGTTGGCCTCTACGTCTCCGTTGGATCTTTGTATACATCAATAACGTAATATAACCTAACCTAACCCAATCTAACATCTCGGTGGTAATATTTGACCACATTCCTGGCTTGTTGGCCTATACGTCTCCGTGGGACCTTTATATACATCAATAACGTAATATAACCTAACCTAACCCAACCTAACATCTCGGCGGTAATATTTGACAACATTCCTGGCGAGTTGGCCTCTACGTCTCCGTTTGACCTTCATATACATCAATAACGTAATTTCACCTAACCTAACCCAATCTAACATCTCGGTGGTAATATTTGACCACATTCCTGGCTTGTTGGCCTCTATGTCTCCGTGGGACCTTTATATACATCAATAACGTAATATAACCTAACCTAACCCAACCTAACATCTCGGCGGTATTATTTGACCACATTCCTGTATTGTTGGCCTCTGCGTCACCGTGGGACCATTATATACATCAATAACGTAATATAACCTAACCTGACCCAACCTAACATCTCGGCGGTAATACTTGACAACATTCCTGGCGAGTTGGCCTCTACGTCTCCGTGGGACCTTTATATACATAAATAACGTAATATAACCTAACCTAACCCAACCTAACATCTCGGCGGTAATGTTTCACAACATACCTGGCGAGTTGGCCTTTACGTCTCCGTGGGACCTTCATATACATCAATAACGAAATATAACCTATCCTAACCCAACCTATCATCTCGGCGGTAATACTTGACAACATTCTTGGCGAGTTGGCCTCTACGCCTCCGTGGGACCATTATATACATACATAACGTAATATAAGCTAGCCTAACCCAATCTAACATTTCGGCGGTAATATTTCACCACATTCCTCTCTTGTTGTCTCTACGTCTCCGTGCGACCTTTATATACATCAATAACGTACTACAACCTAACCTAACCCAACCTAACATCTCGGCGGATATATTTGACAACATACCTGGCGACTTGGCCTCTACGTCTCCGTGGGATCTTTAAATACATCAATAACGTAATATAACCTAACCTAACCCAATCTAACATCTCGGTGGTAATATTTGACCACAATTCCTGGCTTGTTGGCCTATACGTCTCCGTGGTATCTTTATATACATCAATAACGTAATATAACATAACCTAACCCAATCTAACATCTCGGTGGTAATATTTGAGCACATTCCTGGCTTGTTGGCCTACACGTCTCCGTGGGAACTTTATATACATCAATAACGTAATATAACCTAACCTAACCCAACCTGACATCTCGGCGGTATTATTTGACCGTATTCCTGTCTTGTTGGCCTCTGCGTCTCCGTGGGAACTTTATATACATCAATAACGTAATATACCCTAACCTAACCCAACCTAACATCTCGGCGGTAATACGTGACAACATTCCTGGCGAGTTGGCCTCTACGTCTCCGTGGGACCTTTATATACATAAATAACGTAATATAAGCTAGCCTAACCCAATCTAACATCTCGGCGATAATATTTCACCACTTTCCTCTCTTGTTGTCTCTACGTCTCCGTGCGACCTTTATATACATCAATAACGTAATACAACCTAACCTAACCCAACCTAACATCTCGGCGGATATATTTGACAACATACCTGGCGACTTGGCCTCTACGTCTCCGTGGGACCTTTATATACACAAATAACGTAATATAAGCTAGCCTAACCCAATCTAACATCTCGGCGGTTATATTTCACCACATTCCTCTCTTGTTGTCTCTACGTCTCCGTGCGAACTTTATACACATCAATAACGTAATACAACTTAACCTAACCCAACCTAACATTTCGGCGGATATATTTGACAACATACCTGCCGACTTGGCCTCTACGTCTCCGTGGGACCTTCATGTACATCAATAACGAAATATAACCTAACCTAACCCAACCTATCATCTCGGCGATAATATTTGACAAAATTCCTGGTGAGTTGGCCTCTACGTCTCCGTTGGATCTTTATATACATCAATAACGTAATATAACCTAACCTAACCCAACCTAACATCTCGGCGGTAATGTTTCACAACATACCTGGCGAGTTGGCCTTTACGTCTCCGTGGGACCTTCATATACATCAATAACGAAATATAACCTATCCTAACCCAACCTATCATCTCGGCGGTAATATTTGACAACATTCCTGGCGTGTTGGCCCCTACGTCTCCGTTTGACCTTCATATACATCAATAACGTAATTTCACCGAACCTAACCCAACCTATCATCTCGGCGGCAACATTTGTCCACATTCCTGGCGAGTTGGCCTCTACGTCTCCGTGGGATCTTTATATACATCAATAACGTAATATAACCTAACCTAACCCAATCTAACATCTCGGTGGTAATATTTGACCACATTCCTGGCTTGTTGGCCTATACGTCTCCGTGGGAACTTTATATACATCAATAACGTAATATAACCTAACCTAAACCAACCTAACATCTCGGCGGTGTTATTTCTCCACATTCCTGTCTTGTTGGCCTCTGCGTCTCCGTGGGACCATTATATACATCAATAACGTAATATAACCTAACCTAACCCAACCTAACATCTCGGCGGTAATACCTGACAACATTCCTGGCGACTTGGCCTCTACGTCTCCGTGGGACCTTCATATACATCAGTAACGAAATATAAACTAACCTAACCCAACCTAACATCTCGGCGGTAATATTTGACACCATTCCTGGCGAGTTGGCCTCTACGTCTCCGTTTGACCTTCATATACATCAATAACGTAATTTCACCTAACCTAACCCAAGCTATCATCTCGGCGGCAACATTTGACCACATTCCTGGCGAGTTGGCCTCTACGTCTCCGTGGGATATTTATATACATCAATAACGTAATATAACCTAACCTAACCCAATCTAACATCTCGGTGGTAATATTTGACCACATTCCTGGCTTGTTGGCCTCTATGTCTCCGTGGGACCTTTATATACATCAATAGCGTAATATAACCTAACCTAACCCAACCTAACATCTCGGCGGTATTATTTGACCACATTCCTCTCTTGTTGTCTCTACGTCTCCGTGGGACCATTATATACATCAAGAACGTAATACAACCTAACCTAACCCAACCTAACATCTCGGCGGATATATTTGACAACATACCTGGCGACTTGGCCTCTACGGCTCCGTGGGACCTTTATATACATAAATAACGTAATATAAGCTAGCCTAACCCAACCTAACATCTCGGCGGTAATATTTCACCACATTCCTCTCTTGTTGTCTCTACGTCTCCGTGCGAACTTTATATACATCAATAACGTAATACAACCTAACCTAACCCAACCTAACATCTCGGCGGATATATTTGACAACATACCTGGCGACTTGGCCTCTACGTCTCCGTGGGACCTTCATATACATCAATAACGAAATATAACCTATCCTAACCCAACCTAACATCTCGGCGGTATTATTTGACCACATTCCTGTCTTGTTGGCCTCTGCGTCTCCGTGGGACCTTTATATACATCAATAACGTAATATAACCTAACCTAACCCAACCTAACATCTCGGCGGATATATTTGACAACATACCTGGCGACTTGGCCTCTACGTCTCCGTGGGACCTTCATGTACATCAATAACGAAATATAACCTAACCTAACCCAACCTATCATCTCGGCGATAATATTTGACAAAATTCCTGGCGAGTTGGCCTCTACGTCTCCGTTGGATCTTTGTATACATCAATAACGTAATATAACCTAACCTAACCCAATCTAACATCTCGGTGGTAATATTTGACCACATTCCTGGCTTGTTGGCCTATACGTCTCCGTGGGACCTTTATATACATCAATAACGTAATATAACCTAACCTAACCCAACCTAACATCTCGACGGTAATATTTGACAACATTCCTGGCGAGTTGGCCTCTACGTCTCCGTTTGACCTTCATATACATCAATAACGTAATTTCACCTAACCTAACCCAATCTAACATCTCGGTGGTAATATTTGACCACATTCCTGGCTTGTTGGCCTCTATGTCTCCGTGGGACCTTTATATACATCAATAACGTAATATAACCTAACCTAACCCAACCTAACATCTCGGCGGTATTATTTGACCACATTCCTGTATTGTTGGCCTCTGCGTCACCGTGGGACCATTATATACATCAATAACGTAATATAACCTAACCTGACCCAACCTAACATCTCGGCGGTAATACTTGACAACATTCCTGGCGAGTTGGCCTCTACGTCTCCGTGGGACCTTTATATACATAAATAACGTAATATAACCTAACCTAACCCAACCTAACATCTCGGCGGTAATGTTTCACAACATACCTGGCGAGTTGGCCTTTACGTCTCCGTGGGACCTTCATATACATCAATAACGAAATATAACCTATCCTAACCCAACCTATCATCTCGGCGGTAATACTTGACAACATTCTTGGCGAGTTGGCCTCTACGCCTCCGTGGGACCATTATATACATACATAACGTAATATAAGCTAGCCTAACCCAATCTAACATTTCGGCGGTAATATTTCACCACATTCCTCTCTTGTTGTCTCTACGTCTCCGTGCGACCTTTATATACATCAATAACGTAATACAACCTAACCTAACCCAACCTAACATCTCGGCGGATATATTTGACAACATACCTGGCGACTTGGCCTCTACGTCTCCGTGGGACCTTTATATACATCAATAACGTAATATAACCTAACCTAACCCAACCTAACATCTCGGCGGTATTATTTGACCACATTCCTGTATTGTTGGCCTCTGCGTCTCCGTGGGACCTTTATATACATCAATAACGTAATATAACCTAACATGACCCAACCTAACATCTCGGCGGTAATACTTGACAACATTCCTGGCGAGTTGGCCTCTACGTCCCCGTGGGACCTTTATATACATAACTAACGTAATATAAGCTAGCCTAACCCAATCTAACATCTCGGCGGTAATATTTCACCACATTCCTCGCTTGTTGTCTCTACGTCTCCGTGCGAACTTTATACACATCAAAAACGTAATACAACTTAACCTAGCCCATCTAACATCTCGGCGGATATATTTGACAACATACCTGGCGACTTGGCCTCTACGTCTCCGTGGGACCTTCATGTACATCAATAACGAAATATAACCTAACCTAACCCAACCTATCATCTCGGCGGTAATATTTGACAAAATTCCTGGCGAGTTGGCCTCTACGTCTCCGTTGGATCTTTATATACGTCAATAACGTAATATAACCTAACCTAACCCAACCTAACATCTCGGCGGTAATGTTTCACAACATACCTGGCGAGTTGGCCTTTACGTCTCCGTGGGACCTTCATATACATCAATAACGAAATATAACCTATCCTAACCCAACCTATCATCTCGGCGGTATTATTTGACAACATTCCTGGCGAGTTGGCCTCTACGTCTCCGTTTGACCTTCATATACATCAGTAACGTAATTTCACCGAACCTAACCCAACCTATCATCTCGGCGGCAACATTTGTCCACATTCGTGGCGAGTTGGCCTCCACGTCTCCGTGGGATCTTTATATACATCAATAACGTAATATAACCTAACCTAACCCAATCTAACATCTCGGTGGTAATATTTGACCACATTCCTGGCTTGTTGGCCTATACGTCTCCGTGGGAACTTTATATACATCAATAACGTAATATAACCTAACCTAACCCAACCTAACATGTCGGCGGTATTATTTGACCACATTCCTGTCTTGTTGGCCTCTGCGTCTCCGTGGGACCTTTATATACATCAATAACGTAATATAACCTAACCTAACCCAACCTAACATCTCAGCGGATATATTTGATAACATACCTGGCGACTTGGCCTCTACGTCTCCGTGGGAGCTTTAGATACGTCAATAACGTAATATAACCTAACCTAACCCAATCTAACATCTCGGTGGTAATATTTGACCACATTCCTGGCTTGTTGGCCTATACGTCTCCGTGGGAACTTTATATACATCAATAACGTAATATAACCTAACCTAAACCAACCTAACATCTCGGCGGTATTATTTCACCACATTCCTGTCTTGTTGGCCTCTGCGTCTCCGTGGGACCATTATATACATCAATAACGTAATATAACCTAACCTAACCCAACCTAACATCTCGGCGGTAATACCTGACAACATTCCTGGCGACTTGGCCTCTACGTCTCCGTGGGACCTTCATATACATCAGTAACGAAATATAAACTAACCTAACCCAACCTAACATCTCGGCGGTAATATTTGACAACATTCCTGGCGAGTTGGCCTCTACGTCTCCGTTTGACCTTCATATACATCAATAACGTAATTTCACCTAACCTAACCCAAGCTATCATCTCGGCGGCAACATTTGAACACATTCCTGGCGAGTTGGCCTCTACGTCTCCGTGGGATATTTATATACATCAATAACGTAATATAACCTAACCTAACCCAATCTAACATCTCGGTGGTAATATTTGACCACATTCCTGGCTTGTTGGCCTCTATGTCTCCGTGGGACCTTTATATACATCAATAACGTAATATAACCTAACCTAACCCAACCTAACATCTCGGCGGATATATTTGACAACATACCTGGCGACTTGGCCTCTACGTCTCCGTGGGACCTTTATATACATAAATAACGTAATATAAGCTAGCCTAACCCAACCTAACATCTCGGCGGTAATATTTCACCACATTCCTCTCTTGTTGTCTCTACGTCTCCGTGCGAACTTTATATACACCAATAACGTAATACAACCTAACCTAACCAACATAACATCTCGGCGGATATGTTTGACCACATTCCTGGCTTGTTGGCCTATACGTCTCCGTGGGAACTTTATATACATCAATAACGTAATATAACCTAACCTAACCCAACCTAACATCTCGGCGGTATTATTTGACCACATTCCTGTATTGTTGGCCTCTGCGTCTCCGTGGGACCTTTATATACATCAATAACGTAATATAACCTAACATGACCCAACCTAACATCTCGGCGGTAATACTTGACAACATTCCTGGCGAGTTGGCCTCTACGTCCCCGTGGGACCTTTATATACATAACTAACGTAATATAAGCTAGCCTAACCCAATCTAACATCTCGGCGGTAATATTTCACCACATTCCTCGCTTGTTGTCTCTACGTCTCCGTGCGAACTTTATACACATCAAAAACGTAATACAGCTTAACCTAGCCCAACCTAACATCTCGGCGGATATATTTGACAACATACCTGGCGACTTGGCCTCTACGTCTCCGTGGGACCTTCATGTACATCAATAACGAAATATAACCTAACCTAACCCAACCTATCATCTCGGCGGTAATATTTGACAAAATTCCTGGCGAGTTGGCCTCTACGTCTCCGTTGGATCTTTATATACATCAATAACGTAATATAACTTAACCTAACCCAACCTAACATCTCGGCGGTAATGTTTCACAACATACCTGGCGAGTTGGCCTTTACGTCTCCGTGGGACCTTCATATACATCAATAACGAAATATAACCTATCCTAACCCAACCTATCATCTCGGCGGTATTATTTGACAACATTCCTGGCGAGTTGGCCTCTACGTCTCCGTTTGACCTTCATATACATCAGTAACGTAATTTCACCGAACCTAACCCAACCTATCATCTCGGCGGCAACATTTGTCCACATTCCTGGCGAGTTGGCCTCCACGTCTCCGTGGGATTTTTATATACATCAATAACGTAATATAACCTAACCTAACCCAATCTAACATCTCGGTGGTAATATTTGACCACATTCCTGGCTTGTTGGCCTATACGTCTCCGTGGGAACTTTATATACATCAATAACGTAATATAACCTAACCTAACCCAACCTAACATGTCGGCGGTATTATTTGACCACATTCCTGTCTTGTTGGCCTCTGCGTCTCCGTGGGACCTTTATATACATCAATAACGTAATATAACCTAACCTAACCCAACCTAACATCTCAGCGGATATATTTGATAACATACCTGGCGACTTGGCCTCTACGTCTCCGTGGGAGCTTTAGATACGTCAATAACGTAATATAACCTAACCTAACCCAATCTAACATCTCGGTGGTAATATTTGACCACATTCCTGGCTTGTTGGCCTATACGTCTCCGTGGGAACTTTATATACATCAATAACGTAATATAACCTAACCTAAACCAACCTAACATCTCGGCGGTATTATTTCACCACATTCCTGTCTTGTTGGCCTCTGCGTCTCCGTGGGACCTTTATATATATCAATAACGTAATATAACCTAACCTAACCCAGCCTAACATCTCGGCGGTAATACTTGACAACATTCCTGGCGACTTGGCCTCTACGTCTCCGTGGGATATTTATATACATCAATAACGTAATATAACCTAACCTAACCCAATCTAACATCTCGGTGGTAATATTTGACCACATTCCTGGCGAGTTGGCCTCTACGTCTCCGTGGGACCTTTATATACATAAATAACGTAATATAACCTAACCTAACCCAACCTAACATCTCGGCGGTAATGTTTCACAACATACCTGGCGAGTTGGCCTTTAAGTCTCCGTGGGACCTTCATATACATCAATAACGAAATATAACCTATCCTAACCCAACCTATCATCTCGGCGGTAATACTTGACAACATTCTTGGCGAGTTGGCCTCTACGCCTCCGTGGGACCATTATATACATACATAACGTAATATAAGCTAGCCTAACCCAATCTAACATTTCGGCGGTAATATTTCACCACATTCCTCTCTTGTTGTCTCTACGTCTCCGTGCGACCTTTATATACATCAATAACGTAATACAACCTAACCTAACCCAACCTAACATCTCGGCGGATATATTTGACAACATACCTGGCGACTTGGCCTCTACGTCTCCGTGGGACCTTTATATACATCAATAACGTAATATAACCTAACCTAACCCAACCTAACATCTCAGCGGATATATTTGATAACATACCTGGCGACTTGGCCTCTACGTCTCCGTGGGAGCTTTAGATACGTCAATAACGTAATATAACCTAACCTAACCCAATCTAACATCTCGGTGGTAATATTTGACCACATTCCTGGCTTGTTGGCCTATACGTCTCCGTGGGAACTTTATATACATCAATAACGTAATATAACCTAACCTAAACCAACCTAACATCTCGGCGGTATTATTTCACCACATTCCTGTCTTGTTGGCCTCTGCGTCTCCGTGGGACCTTTATATATATCAATAACGTAATATAACCTAACCTAACCCAGCCTAACATCTCGGCGGTAATACTTGACAACATTCCTGGCGACTTGGCCTCTACGTCTCCGTGGGATATTTATATACATCAATAACGTAATATAACCTAACCTAACCCAATCTAACATCTCGGTGGTAATATTTGACCACATTCCTGGCGAGTTGGCCTCTACGTCTCCGTGGGACCTTTAAATACATAAATAACGTAATATAACCTAACCTAACCCAACCTAACATCTCGGCGGTAATGTTTCACAACATACCTGGCGAGTTGGCCTTTAAGTCTCCGTGGGACCTTCATATACATCAATAACGAAATATAACCTATCCTAACCCAACCTATCATCTCGGCGGTAATACTTGACAACATTCTTGGCGAGTTGGCCTCTACGCCTCCGTGGGACCATTATATACATACATAACGTAATATAAGCTAGCCTAACCCAATCTAACATTTCGGCGGTAATATTTCACCACATTCCTCTCTTGTTGTCTCTACGTCTCCGTGCGACCTTTATATACATCAATAACGTAATACAACCTAACCTAACCCAACCTAACATCTCGGCGGATATATTTGACAACATACCTGGCGACTTGGCCTCTACGTCTCCGTGGGACCTTTATATACATAAATAACGTAATATAAGCTAGCCTAACCCAACCTAACATCTCGGCGGTAATATTTCACCACATTCCCCTCTTGTTGTCTCTACGTCTCCGTTTGACCTTCATATACATCAATAACGTAATTTCACCGAACCTAACCCAACCTATCATCTCGGCGGCAACATTTGTCCACATTCCTGGCGAGTTGGCCTCCACGTCTCCGTGGGATCTTTATATACATCAATAACGTAATATAACATAACCTAACCCAATCTAACATCTCGGTGGTAATATTTGACCACATTCCTGGCTTGTTGGCCTATACGTCTCCGTGGGAACTTTATATACATCAATAACGTAATATAACCTAACCTAACCCAACCTAACATCTCGGCGGTATTATTTGACCACATTCCTGTCTTGTTGGCCTCTGCGTCTCCGTGGGACCTTTATATACATCAATAACGTATTATAACCTAACCTAACCCAACCTAACATCTCGGAGGTAATACTTGACAACATTCCAGGCGAGTTGGCCTCTACGTCACCGTGGGACCTTTATATACATAAATAACGTAATATAAGCTAGCCTAACCCAATCAAACATCTCGGCGGTAATATTTCACCACATTCCTCTCTTGTTGTCTCTACGTCTCCGTGCGACCATTATATACATCAATAACGTAATACAACCTAACCTAACCCAACCTAACATCTCGGCGGATATATTTGATAACATACCTGGCGACTTGGCCTCTACGTCTCCGTGGGACCTTTAGATACGTCAATAACGTAATATAACCTAACCGAACCCAACCTAACATCTCGGCGGTAATGTTTGACAAGATACCTGGCGAGTTGGCCTCTACGTCTCCGTGGGACCTTCATATACATCAATAACGAAATATAACCTATCCTAACCCAACCTATCATCTCGGCGGTAATATTTGACAACATTCCTGGCGAGTTGGGCTCTACGCCTCCGTGGGACCTTTATACACATACATAACGTAATATAAGCTAGCCTAACCCAATCTAACATTTCGGCGGTAATATTTCACCACATTCCTCTCTTGTTGTCTCTACGTCTCCGTGCGACCTTTATATACATCAATAACGTAATACAACCTAACCTAACCCAACCTAACATCTCGGCGGATATATTTGACAACATACCTGGCGACTTGGCCTCTACGTCTCCGTGGGACCTTTATATACATAAATAACGTAATATAAGCTAGCCTGACCCAACCTAAAATCTCGGCGGTAATATTTCACCACATTCCTCTCTTGTTGTCTCTACGTCTCCGTGGGACCTTTAAATACATCAATAACGTAATATACCCTAACCTAACCCAACCTAACATCTCGGCGGTAATACTTGACAACATTCCTGGCGAGTTGGCCTCTACGTGGCCGTGGGACCTTTATATACATAAATAACGTAATATAAGCTAGACTAACCCAATCTAACATCTCGGCGGTAATATTTCACCACATTCCTCTCTTGTTGTCTCTACGTCTCCGTGCGACCTTTATATACATCAATAACGTAATACAACCTAACCTAACCCAACCTAACATGTCGATGGTAATGTTTGACAACATACCTGGCGAGTTGGCCTCTACGTCTCCGTGGGACCTTCATATACATCAATAACGAAATATAACCTATCCTAACCCAACCTATCATCTCGACGGTAATATCTGACAACATTCCTGGCGAGTTGGCCTCTACGTCTCCGTGGGACCTTTATATACATAAATAACGTAATATAAGCTAGCCTAACCCAATCTAACATCTCGGCGGTAATATTTCACCACATTCCTCTCTTGTTGTCTCTACGTCTCCGTGCGAACTTTATATACATCAATAACGTAATATAACCTAACCTAACCCAACCTAACATCTCGGCGGTATTATTTGACCACATTCCTGTCTTGTTGCCCTCTGCGTCTCCGTGGGACCTTTATATACATCAATAACGTAATATACCCTAACCTAACCCAACCTAACATCTCGGCGGTAATACTTGACAACATTCCTGGCGAGATGGCCTCTACGTGTCCGTGGGACATTTATATACATAAATAACGTAATATAAGCTAGACTAACCCAATCTAACATCTCGGCGGTAATATTTCACCACATTCCTGGCTTGTTGGCCTATGTGTCTCCGTGGGAACTTTATATACATCAATAACGTAATATAACCTAACCTAACCCAACCTAACATCTCGGCGGTAATACTTTACAACATTCCTGGCGAGTTGGCCTCTACGTCTCCGTGGGACCTTTATATACATAAATAACGTAATATAAGCTAGCCTAATCCAATCTAACATTTCGGCGGTAATATTTCACCACATTCCTCTCTTGTTGTCTCTGCGTCTCCGTGCGACCTTTATATACATCAATAACGTAATACAACCTAAACTAACCCAACCTAACATCTCGATGGTAATGTTTGACAACATACCTGGCGAGTTGGCCTCTACGTCTCCGTGGGACCTTCATATACATCAATAACGAAATATAACCTATCCTAACCCAACCTATCATCTCGGCGGTAATATCTGACAACATTCCTGGCGAGTTGGCCTCTACGTCTCCGTTTGACCTTCATATACATCAATAACATAATTTCACCGAACCTAACCCAACCTATCATCTCGGCGGCAACATTTATCCACATTCCTGGCGAGTTGGCATCTACGTCTCCGTGGGATCTTTATATACATCAATAACGTAATATAACCTAACCTAACCCAATCTAACATCTCGGTGGTAATTTTTGAGCACATTCCTGGCTTGTTGGCCTATACGTCTCCGTGGGAACTTTATATACATCAATAACGTAATATAACCTAACCTAACCCAACCTAACATCTCGGCGGATATATTTGATAACATACCTGGCGACTTGGCCTCTACGTCTCCGTGGGACCTTTAGATACGTCAATAACGTAATATAACCTAACCGAACCCAACCTAACATCTAGGCGGTAATGTTTGACAAGATACCTGGCGAGTTGGCCTCTACGTCTCCGTGGGACCTTCATATACATCAATAACGAAATATAACCTATCCTAACCCAACCTATCATCTCGGCGGTAATATTTGACAACATTCCTGGCGAGTTGGGCTCTACGTCTCCGTGGGACCTTTATATACATACATAACGTAATATAAGCTAGCCTAACCCAATCTAACATTTCGGCGGTAATATTTCACCACATTCCTCTCTTGTTGTCTCTACGTCTCCGTGCGACCTTTATATACATCAATAACGTAATACAACCTAACCTAACCCAACCTAACATGTCGATGGTAATGTTTGACAACATACCTGGCGAGTTGGCCTCTACGTCTCCGTGGGACCTTCATATACATCAATAACGAAATATAACCTATCCTAACCCAACCTATCATCTCGACGGTAATATCTGACAACATTCCTGGCGAGTTGGCCTCTACGTCTCCGTGGGACCTTTATATACATAAATAACGTAATATAAGCTAGCCTAACCCAATCTAACATCTCGGCGGTAATATTTCACCACATTCCTCTCTTGTTGTCTCTACGTCTCCGTGCGAACTTTATATACATCAATAACGTAATATAACCTAACCTGACCCAACCTAACATCTCGGCGGTATTATTTGACCACATTCCTGTCTTGTTGCCCTCTGCGTCTCCGTGGGACCTTTATATACATCAATAACGTAATATACCCTAACCTAACCCAACCTAACATCTCGGCGGTAATACTTGACAACATTCCTGGCGAGATGGCCTCTACGTGTCCGTGGGACATTTATATACATAAATAACGTAATATAAGCTAGACTAACCCAATCTAACATCTCGGCGGTAATATTTCACCACATTCCTGGCTTGTTGGCCTATGTGTCTCCGTGGGAACTTTATATACATCAATAACGTAATATAACCTAACCTAACCCAACCTAACATCTCGGCGGTAATACTTTACAACATTCCTGGCGAGTTGGCCTCTACGTCTCCGTGGGACCTTTATATACATAAATAACGTAATATAAGCTAGCCTAACCCAATCTAACATTTCGGCGGTAATATTTCACCACATTCCTCTCTTGTTGTCTCTACGTCTCCGTGCGACCTTTATATACATCAATAACGTAATACAACCTAAACTAACCCAACCTAACATCTCGATGGTAATGTTTGACAACATACCTGGCGAGTTGGCCTCTACGTCTCCGTGGGACCTTCATATACATCAATAACGAAATATAACCTATCCTAACCCAACCTATCATCTCGGCGGTAATATCTGACAACATTCCTGGCGAGTTGGCCTCTACGTCTCCGTTTGACCTTCATATACATCAATAACATAATTTCACCGAACCTAACCCAACCTATCATCTCGGCGGCAACATTTATCCACATTCCTGGCGAGTTGGCATCTACGTCTCCGTGGGATCTTTATATACATCAATAACGTAATATAACCTAACCTAACCCAACCTAACATCTCGGCGGATATATTTGACAACATACCTGGCGACTTGGCCTCTACGTCTCCGTGGGACCTTCATGTACATCAATAACGAAATATAACCTAACCTAACCCAACCCATCATCTCGGCGGTAATATTTTACAAAATTCCTGGCGAGTTGGCCTCTACGTCTCCGTTGGATCTTTATATACATCAATAACGTAATATAACCTAACCTAACCCAATCTAACATCTCGGTGGTAATATTTGAGCACATTCCTGGCTTGTTGGCCTATACGTCTCCGTGGGACCTTTATATACATCAATAACGTAATATACCCTAACCTAACCCAACCTAACATCTCGGCGGTAATACTTGACAACATTCCTGGCGAGATGGCCTCTACGTGTCCGTGGGACATTTATATACATAAATAACGTAATATAAGCTAGACTAACCCAATCTAACATCTCGGCGGTAATATTTCACCACATTCCTGGCTTGTTGGCCTATGTGTCTCCGTGGGAACTTTATATACATCAATAACGTAATATAACCTAACCTAACCCAACCTAACATCTCGGCGGTAATACTTTACAACATTCCTGGCGAGTTGGCCTCTACGTCTCCGTGGGACCTTTATATACATAAATAACGTAATATAAGCTAGCCTAACCCAATCTAACATTTCGGCGGTAATATTTCACCACATTCCTCTCTTGTTGTCTCTACGTCTCCGTGCGACCTTTATATACATCAATAACGTAATACAACCTAAACTAACCCAACCTAACATCTCGATGGTAATGTTTGACAACATACCTGGCGAGTTGGCCTCTACGTCTCCGTGGGACCTTCATATACATCAATAACGAAATATAACCTATCCTAACCCAACCTATCATCTCGGCGGTAATATCTGACAACATTCCTGGCGAGTTGGCCTCTACGTCTCTGTTTGTCCTTCATATACATCAATAACGTAATTTCACCTAACCTAACCCAACCTATCATCTCGGCGGCAACATTTGACCACATTCCTGGCGAGTTGGCCTCTACGTCTCCGTTGGATCTTTATATACATCAATAACGTAATATAACCTAACCTAACCCAATCTAACATCTCGGTGGTAATATTTGAGCACATTCCTGGCTTGTTGGCCTATACGTCTCCGTGGGACCTTTAGATACGTCAATAACGTAATATAACCTAACCGAACCCAACCTAACATCTCGGCGGCAATGTTTGACAACATACCTGGCGAGTTGGCCTCTACGTCTCCGTGGGACCTTCATATACATCAATAACGAAATATAACCTATCCTAACCCAACCTATCATCTCGGCGGTAATATTTGACAACATTCCTGGCGAGTTGGCCTCTACGTCTCTGTTTGTCCTTCATATACATCAATAACGTAATTTCACCTAACCTAACCCAACCTATCATCTCGGCGGCAACATTTGACCACATTCCTGGCGAGTTGGCCTCTACGTCTCCGTGGGATCTTTATATACATCAATAACGTAATATAACCTAACCTAACCCAATCTAACATCTCGGTCGTAATATTTGAGCACATTCCTGGCTTGTTGACCTATACGTCTCCGTGGGAACTTTATATACATCAATAACGTAATATAACCTAACCTAACCCAACCTAACATCTCGGCGGTATTATTTGACCGCATTCCTGTCTTGTTGCCCTCTGCGTCTCCGTGGGACCTTTATATACATCAGTAACGTAATATATCCTAACCTAACCCAACCTAACATCTCGGCGGTAATACTTGACAACATTCCTGGCGAGTTGGCCTCTACGTCTCCGTTTGACCTTCATATACATCAATAACGTAATTTCACCGAACCTAACCCAAACTATCATCTCGGCGGCAACATTTGACCACACTCCTGGCGAGTTGGCCTCTACGTCTCCGTGGGACCTTCATGTACATCAATAACGAAATATGACCTAACCTAACCCAACCTATCATCTCGGCGGTAATATTTTACAAAATTCCTGGCGAGTTGGCCTCTACGTCTCCGTTGGATCTTTATATACATCAATAACGTAATATAACCTAACCTAACCCAATCTAACATCTCGGTGGTAATATTTGAGCACATTCCTGGCTTGTTGGCCTATACGTCTCCGTGGGACCTTTAGATACGTCAATAACGTAATATAACCTAACCGAACCCAACCTAACATCTCGGCGGTAATGTTTGACAACATACCTGGCGAGTTGGCCTCTACGTCTCCGTGGGACCTTCATATACATCAATAACGAAATATAACCTATCCTAACCAAACCTATCATCTCGGCGGTAATATTTGACAACATTCCTGGCGAGTTGGCCTCTACGTCTCTGTTTGTCCTTCATATACATCAATAACGTAATTTCACCTAACCTAACCCAACCTATCATCTCGGCGGCAACATTTGACCACATTCCTGGCGAGTTGGCCTCTACGTCTCCGTGGGATCTTTATATGCATCAATAACGTAATATAACCTAACCTAACCCAATCTAACATCTCGGTCGTAATATTTGAGCACATTCCTGGCTTGTTGACCTATACGTCTCCGTGGGAACTTTATATACATCAATAACGTAATATAACCTAACCTAACCCAACCTAACATCTCGGCGATATTATGTGACCACATTCCTGTCTTGTTGGCCTCTGCGGCTCCGCTGGACCTTTATATACATCAATGACGTAATATAACCTAACCTAACCCAACCTAACATCTCGGCGGTAATACTTGATAACATTCCTGGCGAGTTGGCCTCTACGTCTCCGTGGGACCTTTATATACATAAATAACGTAATATAAGCTAGCCTAACCCAACCTATCATCTCGGCGGTAATATTTCACCACATTCCTCTCTTGTTGTCTCTACGCCTCCGTGCGACCTTTATATACATCGATAACGTAATACAACCTAACCTAACCGAACCTAACATCTCGGCGGATATATTGACAACATACCTGGCGACTTGGCCTCTACGTCTCCGTGGGACCTTCATATACATCAATAACGAAATATAACCTAACCTAACCCAACCTAACATCTCGGCGGTAATGTTTCACAACATACCTGGCGAGTTGGCCTTTACGTCTCCGTGGGACCTTCATATACATCAATAACGAAATATAACCTACCCTAACCCAACCTATCATCTCGGCGGTAATATTTGACAACATTCCTGGCGAGTAGGCCTCTACGTCTCCGTGGCATGTTTGTATACATCAATAACGTAATATAACCTAACCTAACCCAATCTAACATCTTGGTGGTAATATTTGACCACAGTCCTGGCTTGTTGGCCTATACGTATCCGTGGGACATTTATATACATCAATAACGTAATATAACCTAACCTAACCCAACCTAACATCTCGGCGGTATTATTGGACCACATTCCTGTCTTGTTGGCCTCTGCGTCTCCGTGGGACCTTTATATACATCAATAACGTAATATATCCTAACCTAACCCAACCTAACATATCGGCGGTAATACTTGACAACATTCCTGGCGAGTTGGCCTCTACGTCTTCGTGGGAAATTTATATACATAAATAACGTAATATAAGCTAGCCTAACCCAATCTAACATCTCGGCGGTAATATTTCACCACATTCCTCTCTTGTTTTCTCTACGTCTCCGTGCGACCTTTATATACATCATTAACGTAATACAACCTAACCTGACCGAACCTAACATCTCGGCGGATATATTTGACAACATACCTGGCGACTTGGCCTCTACGTCTCCGTGGGACCTTCATATACATCAATAACGAAATATAACCGAACCTAACCCAACCTAATCTCTCGGCGGTAATATTTGTCAACATACCTGGCGAGGTGGCCTCTACGTCTCCGTGGGACCTTCATATACATCAATAACGAAATATAACCTATCCTAACCCAACCTATCATCTCGGCGGTAATATTTGACAACATTCCTGGCGAGTTGGCATCTACGTCTCCGTTTGACCTTCATATACATCAATAACGTAATTTCACCTAACGTAACCCAACCTATCATCTCGGCGGCAACATTTGACCACATTCCTGGCGAGTTGGCCTCTATGTCTCCGTGGGACCTTTATATACGTCAATAACGTAATATAACCTAACCTAACCCAATCTGCCATCTCGGCGGTATCATTTGACCACATTCCTGTCTTGTCGGCCTCTGCGTCTCCGTGGGACCTTTATATACATCAATAACGTAATATACCCTAACCTAACCCAACCTATCATCTCGGCGGTAATATTTGACAACAATCCTGGCGAGTTGGCCTCTACGTCTCCGTGGGACCTTTATATACATAAATAACGTAATATAAGCTAGCCTAACCCAACCTATCATCTCGGCGGTAATATTTCACCATATTCCTCTCTTGTTGTCTCTACGTCTCCGTGCGACCTTTATATACATCGATAACGTAATACAACCTAACCTAACCGAACCTAACATCTCGGCGGATATATTTGACAAAATACCTGGCGACTTGGCCTCTACGTCTCCGTGGGACCTTCATATACATCAATAACGAAATATAGCCTAACCTAACCCAACCTAACATCTCGGCGGTAATACTTGACAACATTCCTGGCGAGTTGGCCTCTACGTCTCCGTGGGACCTTTATATACATAAATAACGTAATACAAGCTAGCCTAACCCAATCTAACATTTCGGCGGTAATATTTCACCACATTCCTCTCTTGTTGTCTCTACGTCTCCGTGCGACCTTTATATACATCAATAACGTAATACAACCTAAACTAACCCAACCTAACGTCTCGATGGAAATGTTTGACATATACCTGGCGAGTTGGCCTCTACGTCTCCGTGGGACCTTCATATACATCAATAACGAAATATAACCTATCCTAACCCAACCTATCATCTCGGCGGTAATATCTGACAACATTCCTGGCGAGTTGGCCTCTACGTCTCCGTTTGACCTTCATATACATCAATAACGTAATTACACCGAACCTAACCCAACCTATCATCTCGGCGGCAACATTTGACCACACTCCTGGCGAGTTGGCCTCTACGTCTCCGTGGGATCTTTATCTACATCAATAACGTAATATAACCTAACCTAACCCAATCTAACATCTCGGTGGTAATATTTGACCAGAATTCCTGGCTTGTTTGCCTATACGTCTCCGTGGTATCTTTATATACATCAATAACGTAATATAACCTAACCTAACCCAATCTAACATCTCGGTGGTAATATTTGAGCACATTCCTGGCTTGTTGGCCTACACGTCGCCGTGGGAGCTTTATATACATCAATAACGTAATATAACCTAACCTAACCCAACCTAACATCTCGGCGGTATTATTTGACCACATTCCTGTCTTGTTGGCCTCTGCGTCTCCGTGGGACCTTTATATACATCAATAACGTAATATACCCTAACCTAACCCAACCTAACATCTCGGCGGTAATACGTGACATTATTCCTGGCGAGTTGGCCTCTACGTCTCCGTGGGACCTTTATATACATAAATAACGTAATATAAGCTAGCCTAACCCAATCTAATATCTCGGCGGTAATATTTCACCACATTCCTCTCTTGTTGTCTCTACGTCTCCGTGCGACCTTTATATACATCAATAACGTAATACAACCTAACCTAACCCAACCTAACATCTCGGCGGATATATTTGACTACATACCTGGCGACTTGGCCTCTACGTCTCCGTGGGACCTTCATGTACATCAATAACGAAATATAACCTAACCTAATCCAACCTATCATCTCGGCGGTAATATTTGACAACATTCCTGGCGAGATGGCCTCTACGTCTCCGTTGGATCTTTATATACATCAATAACGTAATATAACCTAACCTAACCCAACCTAACATCTCGGCGGTAATGTTTCACAACATACCTGGCGAGTTGGCCTTTACGTCTCCGTGGGACCTTCATATACATCAATAACGAAATATAACCTATCCTAACCCAACCTATCATCTCGGCGGTAATATTTGACAACATTCCTGGCGAGTTGGCATCTACGTCTCCGTTTGACCTTCATATACATCAATAACGTAATTTCACCTAACGTAACCCAACCTATCATCTCGGCGGCAACATTTGACCACATTCCTGGCGAGTTGGCCTCTATGTCTCCGTGGGACCTTTATATACACAAATAACGTAATATAAGCTAGCCTAACCCAACCTAACATCTCGGCGGTAATATTTGACCACATTCCTGGCTTGTTGGCCTCTGCGTCTCCGTGGGACCTTTACATACGTCGATAACGTAATATAACCTAACCTAACCCAATCTGACATCTCGGCGGTATTATTTGACCACATTCCTGTCTTGTTGGCCTCTGCGTCTCCGTGGGACCTTTATATACATCAATAACGTAATATACCCTAACCTAACCCAACCTATCATCTCGGCGGTAATATTTGACAACATTCCTGGCGAGTTGGCGTCTGCGTCTCCGTGGGACCTTTATATACATAAATAACGTAATATAAGCTAGCCTAACCCAACCTATCATCACGGCGGTAATATTTCACCACATTCCTCTCTTGTTGTCTCTACGTCTCCGTGCGACCTTTATATACATCGATAACGTAATACAACCTAACCTAACCGAACCTAACATCTCGGCGGATATATTTGACAACATACCTGGCGACTTGGCCTCTACGTCTCCGTGGGACCTTCATATACATCAATAACGAAATGTAACCTAACCTAACCCAACCTAACATCTCGGCGGTAATGTTTCACAACATACCTCTCGAGTTGGCCTTTACGTCTCCGTGGGACCTTCATATACATCAATAACGAAATATAACCTATCCTAACCCAACCTATCATTTCGGCGGTAATATTTGACAACATTCCTGGCGAGTTGGCCTCTACGTCTCCGTTTGACCTTCATATACATCAATAACGTAATTTCACCGAACCTAACCCAACCAATCATCTCGGCGGCAACATTTGTCCACATTCCTGGCGAGTTGGCTTCTACGTCTCCGTGGGATCTTTATATACATCAGTAACGTAATATAACCTAACCTAACCCAATCTAACATCTCGGTGGTAATATTTGAGCACATTCCTGGCTTGTTGGCCTATACGTCTCCGTGGGAACTTTATATACATCAATAACGTAATATAACCTAACCTAACCCAACCTAACATCTCGGCGGTATTATTTGACCACATTCCTGTCTTGTTGCCCTCTGCGTCTCCGTGGGACCTTTATATACATCAATAACGTAATATACCCTAACCTAACCCAACCTAACATCTCGGCGGTAATACTTTACAACATTCCTGGCGAGTTGGCCTCTACGTCTCCGTGGGACCTTTATATACATAAATAACGTAATATAAGCTAGCCTAACCCAATCTAACATTTCGGCGGTAATATTTCACCACATTCCTCTCTTGTTGTCTCTACGTCTCCGTGCGACCTTTATATACATCAATAACGTAATACAACCTAAACTAACCCAACCTAACATCTCGATGGTAATGTTTGACATATACCTGGCGAGTTGGCCTCTACGTCTCCGTGGGACCTTCATATACATCAATAACGAAATATAACCTATCCTATCCCAACCTATCATCTCGGCGGTAATATCTGACAACATTCCTGGCGAGTTGGCCTCTACGTCTCCGTTTGACCTTCATATACATCAATAACGTAATTACACCGAACCTAACCCAACCTATCATCTCGGCGGCAACATTTGACCACACTCCTGGCGAGTTGGCCTCTACGTCTCCGTGGGATCTTTATATACATCAGTAACGTAATATAACCTAACCTAACCCAATCTAACATCTCGGTGGTAATATTTGACCAGAATTCCTGGCTTGTTTGCCTATACGTCTCCGTGGTATCTTTATATACATCAATAACGTAATATAACCTAACCTAACCCAATCTAACATCTCGGTGGTAATATTTGAGCACATTCCTGGCTTGTTGGCCTACACGTCGCCGTGGGAACTTTATATACATCAATAACGTAATATAACCTAACCTAACCCAACCTAACATCTCGGCGGTATTATTTGACCACATTCCTGTCTTGTTGGCCTCTGCGTCTCCGTGGGACCTTTATATACATCAATAACGTAATATACCCTAACCTAACCCAACCTAACATCTCGGCGGTAATACGTGACAGCATTCCTGGCGAGTTGGCCTCTACGTCTCCGTGGGACCTTTATATACATAAATAACGTAATATAAGCTAGCCTAACCCAATCTAATATCTCGGCGGTAATATTTCACCACATTCCTCTCTTGTTGTCTCTACGTCTCCGTGCGACCTTTATATACATCAATAACGTAATACAACCTAACCTAACCCAACCTAACATCTCGGCGGATATATTTGACTACATACCTGGCGACTTGGCCTCTACGTCTCCGTGGGACCTTCATGTACATCAATAACGAAATATAACCTAACCTAATCCAACCTATCATCTCGGCGGTAATATTTGACAACATTCCTGGCGAGATGGCCTCTACGTCTCCGTTGGATCTTTATATACATCAATAACGTAATATAACCTAACCTAACCCAACCTAACATCTCGGCGGTAATGTTTCACAACATACCTGGCGAGTTGGCCTTTACGTCTCCGTGGGACCTTCATATACATCAATAACGAAATATAACCTATCCTAACCCAACCTATCATCTCGGCGGTAATATTTGACAACATTCCTGGCGAGTTGGCATCTACGTCTCCGTTTGACCTTCATATACATCAATAACGTAAAATACCCTAACCTAACCCAACCTATCATCTCGGCGGTAATATTTGACAACATTCCTGGCGAGTTGGCGTCTGCGTCTCCGTGGGACCTTTATATACATAAATAACGTAATATAAGCTAGCCTAACCCAACCTATCATCTCGGCGGTAATATTTCACCACATTCCTCTCTTGTTATCTCTACGTCTCCGTGCGACCTTTATATACATCGATAACGTAATACAACCTAACCTAACCGAACCTAACATCTCGGCGGATATATTTGACAACATACCTGGCGACTTGGCCTCTACGTCTCCGTGGGACCTTCATATACATCAATAACGTAATATAACCTAACCTAACCCAACCTAACATCTCGGCGGTAATACTTTACAACATTCCTGGCCAGTTGGCCTCTACGTCTCCGTGGGACCTTTATATACATAAATAACGTAATATAAGCTAGCCTAACCCAATCTAACATTTCGGCGGTAATATTTCACCACATTCCTCTCTTGTTGTCTCTACGTCTCCGTGCGACCTTTATATACATCAATAACGTAATACAACCTAAACTAACCCAACCTAACATCTCGATGGTAATGTTTGACAACATACCTGGCGAGTTGGCCTCTACGTCTCCGTGGGACCTTCATATACATCAATAACGAAATATAACCTATCCTAACCCAACCTATCATCTCGGCGGTAATATCTGACAACATTCCTGGCGAGTTGGCCTCTACGTCTCCGTTTGACCTTCATATACATCAATAACATAATTTCACCGAACCTAACCCAACCTATCATCTCGGCGGTAATATTTTACAAAATTCCTGGCGAGTTGGCCTCTACGTCTCCGTTGGATCTTTATATACATAAATAACGTAATATAAGCTAGACTAACCCAATCTAACATCTCGGCGGTAATATTTCACCACATTCCTCTCTTGTTGTCTCTACGTCTCCGTGCGACCTTTATATACATCAATAACGTAATACAACCTAACCTAACCCAACCTAACATGTCGATGGTAATGTTTGACAACATACCGGGCGAGTTGGCCTCTACGTCTCCGTGGGACCTTCATATACATCAATAACGAAATATAACCTATCCTAACCCAACCTATCATCTCGACGGTAATATCTGACAACATTCCTGGCGAGTTGGCCTCTACGTCTCCGTGGGACCTTTATATACATAAATAACGTAATATAAGCTAGCCTAACCCAATCTAACATCTCGGCGGTAATATTTCACCACATTCCTCTCTTGTTGTCTCTACGTCTCCGTGCGAACTTTATATACATCAATAACGTAATATAACCTAACCTAACCCAACCTAACATCTCGGCGGTATTATTTGACCACATTCCTGTCTTGTTGCCCTCTGCGTCTCCGTGGGACCTTTATATACATCAATAACGTAATATACCCTAACCTAACCCAACCTAACATCTCGGCGGTAATACTTGACAACATTCCTGGCGAGATGGCCTCTACGTGTCCGTGGGACATTTATATACATAAATAACGTAATACAAGCTAGACTAACCCAATCTAACATCTCGGCGGTAATATTTCACCACATTCCTGGCTTGTTGGCCTATGTGTCTCCGTGGGAACTTTATATACATCAATAACGTAATATAACCTAACCTAACCCAACCTAACATCTCGGCGGTAATACTTTACAACATTCCTGGCGAGTTGGCCTCTACGTCTCCGTGGGACCTTTATATACATAAATAACGTAATATAAGCTAGCCTAACCCAATCTAACATTTCGGCGGTAATATTTCACCACATTCCTCTCTTGTTGTCTCTACGTCTCCGTGCGACCTTTATATACATCAATAACGTAATACAACCTAAACTAACCCAACCTAACATCTCGATGGTAATGTTTGACAACATACCTGGCGAGTTGGCCTCTACGTCTCCGTGGGACCTTCATATACATCAATAACGAAATATAACCTATCCTAACCCAACCTATCATCTCGGCGGTAATATCTGACAACATTCCTGGCGAGTTGGCCTCTACGTCTCCGTTTGACCTTCATATACATCAATAACATAATTTCACCGAACCTAACCCAACCTATCATCTCGGCGGCAACATTTATCCACATTCCTGGCGAGTTGGCATCTACGTCTCCGTGGGATCTTTATATACATCAATAACGTAATATAACCTAACCTAACCCAATCTAACATCTCGGTGGTAATTTTTGAACACATTCCTGGCTTGTTGGCCTATACGTCTCCGTGGGAACTTTATATACATCAATAACGTAATATAACCTAACCTAACCCAACCTAACATCTCGGCGGTATTATTTCACCACATTCCTCTCTTGTTGTCTCTACGTCTCCGTGCGACCTTTATATACATCAATAACGTAATACAACCTAAACTAACCCAACCTAACATCTCGATGGTAATGTTTGACATATACCTGGCGAGTTGGCCTCTACGTCTCCGTGGGACCTTCATATACATCAATAACGAAATATAACCTATCCTATCCCAACCTATCATCTCGGCGGTAATATCTGACAACATTCCTGGCGAGTTGGCCTCTACGTCTCCGTTTGACCTTCATATACATCAATAACGTAATTACACCGAACCTAACCCAACCTATCATCTCGGCGGCAACATTTGACCACACTCCTGGCGAGTTGGCCTCTACGTCTCCGTGGGATCTTTATATACATCAGTAACGTAATATAACCTAACCTAACCCAATCTAACATCTCGGTGGTAATATTTGACCAGAATTCCTGGCTTGTTTGCCTATACGTCTCCGTGGTATCTTTATATACATCAATAACGTAATATAACCTAACCTAACCCAATCTAACATCTCGGTGGTAATATTTGAGCACATTCCTGTCTTGTTGGCCTACACGTCGCCGTGGGAACTTTATATACATCAATAACGTAATATAACCTAACCTAACCCAACCTAACATCTCGGCGGTATTATTTGACCACATTCCTGTCTTGTTGGCCTCTGCGTCTCCGTGGGACCTTTATATACATCAATAACGTAATATACCCTAACCTAACCCAACCTAACATCTCGGCGGTAATACGTGACAGCATTCCTGGCGAGTTGGCCTCTACGTCTCCGTGGGACCTTTATATACATAAATAACGTAATATGAGCTAGCCTAACCCAATCTAATATCTCGGCGGTAATATTTCACCACATTCCTCTCTTGTTCTCTCTACGTCTCCGTGCGACCTTTATATACATCAATAACGTAATACAACCTAACCTAACCCAACCTAACATCTCGGCGGATATATTTGACTACATACCTGGCGACTTGGCCTCTACGTCTCCGTGGGACCTTCATGTACATCAATAACGAAATATAACCTAACCTAATCCAACCTATCATCTCGGCGGTAATATTTGACAACATTCCTGGCGAGATGGCCTCTACGTCTCCGTTGGATCTTTATAAACATCAATAACGTAATATAACCTAACCTAATCCAACCTAACATCTCGGCGGTAATGTTTCACAACATACCTGGCGAGTTGGCCTTTACGTCTCCGTGGGACCTTCATATACATCAATAACGAAATATAACCTATCCTAACCCAACCTATCATCTCGGCGGTAATATTTGACAACATTCCTGGCGAGTTGGCATCTACGTCTCCGTTTGACCTTCATATACATCAATAACGTAATATACCCTAACCTAACCCAACCTATCATCTCGGCAGTAATATTTGACAACATTCCTGGCGAGTTGGCGTCTGCGTCTCCGTGGGACCTTTATATACATAAATAACGTAATATAAGCTAGCCTAACCCAACCTATCATCTCGGCGGTAATATTTCACCACATTCCTCTCTTGTTATCTCTACGTCTCCGTGCGACCTTTATATACATCGATAACGTAATACAATCTAACCTAACCGAACCTAACATCTCGGCGGATATATTTGACAACATACCTGGCGACTTGGCCTCTACGTCTCCGTGGGACCTTCATATACATCAATAACGTAATATAACCTAACCTAACCCAACCTAACATCTCGGCGGTAATACTTTACAACATTCCTGGCGAGTTGGCCTCTACGTCTCCGTGGGACCTTTATATACATAAATAACGTAATATAAGCTAGCCTAACCCAATCTAACATTTCGGCGGTAATACGTGACAGCATTCCTGGCGAGTTGGCCTCTACGTCTCCGTGGGACCTTTATATACATAAATAACGTAATATAAGCTAGCCTAACCCAATCTAATATCTCGGCGGTAATATTTCACCACATTCCTCTCTTGTTGTCTCTACGTCTCCGTGCGACCTTTATATACATCAATAACGTAATACAAGCTAACCTAACCCAACCTATCATCTCGGCGGTAATATCTGACAACATTCCTGGCGAGTTGGCCTCTACGTCTCCGTTTGACCTTCATATACATCAATAACATAATTTCACCGAACCTAACCCAACCTATCATCTCGGCGGCAACATTTATCCACATTCCTGGCGAGTTGGCATCTACGTCTCCGTGGGATCTTTATATACATCAATAACGTAATATAACCTAACCTAACCCAATCTAACATCTCGGTGGTAATTTTTGAGCACATTCCTGGCTTGTTGGCCTATACGTCTCCGTGGGAACTTTATATACATCAATAACGTAATATAACCTAACCTAACCCAACCTAACATCTCGGCGGTATTATTTGACCACATTCCTGTCTTGTTGCCCTCTGCGTCTCCGTGGGACCTTTATATACATCAGTAACGTAATATATCCTAACCTAACCCAACCTAACATCTCGGCGGTAATACTTGACAACATTCCTGGCGAGTTGGCCTCTACGTCTCCGTGGGACCTTTATATACATAAATAACGTAATATAAGCTAGCCTAACCCAATCTAACATCTCGGCGGTAATATTTCACCACATTCCCCTCTTGTTGTCTCTACGTCTCCGTGCGACCTTTATATACATCAATAACATAATACAACCTAACCTAAGCCAACCTAACATCTCGGCGGATATATTTGACAACATACCTGGCGATTTGGCCTCTACGTCTCCGTGGGACCTTTATATACATAAATAACGTAATATAAGCTAGCCTAACCCAACCTAACATCTCGGCGGTAATATTTCACCACATTCCTCTCTTGTTGTCTCTACGTCTCCGTGCGAACTTTATATACATCAATAACGTAATACAACCAAACCTAACCCAACCTAACATCTCGGCGGATATATTTGACAACATACCTGGCGACTTGGCCTCTACGTCTCCGTGGGACCTTCATGTACATCAATAACGAAATATAACCTAACCTAACCCAACCTATCATCTCGGCGATAATATTTGACAAAATTCCTGGCGAGTTGGCCTCTACGTCTCCGTTTGACCTTCATATACATCAATAACGTAATATCACCGAACCTAACCCAAACTATCATCTCGGCGGCAACATTTGACCACACTCCTGGCGAGTTGGCCTCTACGTCTCCGTGGGAACTTTATATACATCAATAACGTAATATAACCTAACCTAACCCAACCTAACATCTCGGCGGTAATACTTTACAACATTCCTGGCGAGTTGGCCTCTACGTCTCCGTGGAACCTTTATATACATAAATAACGTAATATAAGCTAGCCTAACCCAATCTAACATCTCGGCGGTAATATTTCACCACATTCCTCTCTTGTTGTCTCTACGTCTCCGTGCGAACTTTATATACATCAATAACGTAATACAACCTAACCTAACCCAACCTAACATCTCGGCGGATATATTTGACAACATACCTGGCGACTTGGCCTCTACGTCTCCGTGGGACCTTCATGTACATCAATAACGAAATATAACCTAACCTAACCCAACCTATCATCTCGGCGGTAATATTTTACAAAATTCCTGGCGAGTTGGCCTCTACGTCTCCGTTGGATCTTTATATACATAAATAACGTAATATAAGCTAGACTAACCCAATCTAACATCTCGGCGGTAATATTTCACCACATTCCTCTCTTGTTGTCTCTACGTCTCCGTGCGACCTTTATATACATCAATAACGTAATACAACCTAACCTAACCCAACCTAACATGTCGATGGTAATGTTTGACAACATACCTGGCGAGTTGGCCTCTACGTCTCCGTGGGACCTTCATATACATCAATAACGAAATATAACCTATCCTAACCCAACCTATCATCTCGACGGTAATATCTGACAACATTCCTGGCGAGTTGGCCTCTACGTCTCCGTGGGACCTTTATATACATAAATAACGTAATATAAGCTAGCCTAACCCAATCTAACATCTCGGCGGTAATATTTCACCACATTCCTCTCTTGTTGTCTCTACGTCTCCGTGCGAACTTTATATACATCAATAACGTAATATAACCTAACCTAACCCAACCTAACATCTCGGCGGTATTATTTGACCACATTCCTGTCTTGTTGCCCTCTGCGTCTCCGTGGGACCTTTATATACATCAATAACGTAATATACCCTAACCTAACCCAACCTAACATCTCGGCGGTAATACTTGACAACATTCCTGGCGAGATGGCCTCTACGTGTCCGTGGGACATTTATATACATAAATAACGTAATATAAGCTAGACTAACCCAATCTAACATCTCGGCGGTAATATTTCACCACATTCCTGGCTTGTTGGCCTATGTGTCTCCGTGGGAACTTTATATACATCAATAACGTAATATAACCTAACCTAACCCAACCTAACATCTCGGCGGTAATACTTTACAACATTCCTGGCGAGTTGGCCTCTACGTCTCCGTGGGACCTTTATATACATAAATAACGTAATATAAGCTAGCCTAACCCAATCTAACATTTCGGCGGTAATATTTCACCACATTCCTCTCTTGTTGTCTCTACGTCTCCGTGCGACCTTTATATACATCAATAACGTAATACAACCTAAACTAACCCAACCTAACATCTCGATGGTAATGTTTGACAACATACCTGGCGAGTTGGCCTCTACGTCTCCGTGGGACCTTCATATACATCAATAACGAAATATAACCTATCCCAACCCAACCTATCATCTCGGCGGTAATATCTGACAACATTCCTGGCGAGTTGGCCTCTACGTCTCCGTTTGACCTTCATATACATCAATAACATAATTTCACCGAACCTAACCCAACCTATCATCTCGGCGGCAACATTTATCCACATTCCTGGCGAGTTGGCATCTACGTCTCCGTGGGATCTTTATATACATCAATAACGTAATATAACCTAACCTAACCCAATCTAACATCTCGGTGGTAATTTTTGAGCACATTCCTGGCTTGTTGGCCTATACGTCTCCGTGGGAACTTTATATACATCAATAACGTAATATAACCTAACCTAACCCAACCTAACATCTCGGCGGTATTATTTGACCACATTCCTGTCTTGTTGCCCTCTGCGTCTCCGTGGGACCTTTATATACATCAGTAACGTAATATATCCTAACCTAACCCAACCTAACATCTCGGCGGTAAAACTTGACAACATTCCTGGCGAGTTGGCCTCTACGTCTCCGTGGGACCTTTATATACATAAATAACGTAATATAAGCTAGCCTAACCCAATCTAACATCTCGGCGGTAATATTTCACCACATTCCCCTCTTGTTGTCTCTACGTCTCCGTGCGACCTTTATATACATCAATAACATAATACAATCTAACCTAAGCCAACCTAACATCTCGGCGGATATATTTGACAACATACCTGGCGATTTGGCCTCTACGTCTCCGTGGGACCTTTATATACATAAATAACGTAATATAAGCTAGCCTAACCCAACCTAACATCTCGGCGGTAATATTTCACCACATTCCTCTCTTGTTGTCTCTACGTCTCCGTGCGAACTTTATATACATCAATAACGTAATACAACCAAACCTAACCCAACCTAACATCTCGGCGGATATATTTGACAACATACCTGGCGACTTGGCCTCTACGTCTCCGTGGGACCTTCATGTACATCAATAACGAAATATAACCTAACCTAACCCAACCTATCATCTCGGCGATAATATTTGACAAAATTCCTGGCGAGTTGGCCTCTACGTCTCCGTTTGACCTTCATATACATCAATAACGTAATATCACCGAACCTAACCCAAACTATCATCTCGGCGGCAACATTTGACCACACTCCTGGCGAGTTGGCCTCTACGTCTCCGTGGGAACTTTATATACATCAATAACGTAATATACCCTAACCTAACCCAACCTAACATCTCGGCGGTAATACGTGACAGCATTCCTGGCGAGTTGGCCTCTACGTCTCCGTGGGACCTTTATATACATAAATAACGTAATATAAGCTAGCCTAACCCAATCTAATATCTCGGCGGTAATATTTCACCACATTCCTCTCTTGTTGTCTCTACGTCTCCGTGCGACCTTTATATACATCAATAACGTAATACAACCTAACCTAACCCAACCTAACATCTCGGCGGATATATTTGACTACATACCTGGCGACTTGGCCTCTACGTCTCCGTGGGACCTTCATGTACATCAATAACGAAATATAACCTAACCTAATCCAACCTATCATCTCGGCGGTAATATTTGACAACATTCCTGGCGAGATGGCCTCTACGTCTCCGTTGGATCTTTATAAACATCAATAACGTAATATAACCTAACCTAATCCAACCTAACATCTCGGCGGTAATGTTTCACAACATACCTGGCGAGTTGGCCTTTACGTCTCCGTGGGACCTTCATATACATCAATAACGAAATATAACCTATCCTAACCCAACCTATCATCTCGGCGGTAATATTTGACAACATTCCTGGCGAGTTGGCATCTACGTCTCCGTTTGACCTTCATATACATCAATAACGTAATATACCCTAACCTAACCCAACCTATCATCTCGGCAGTAATATTTGACAACATTCCTGGCGAGTTGGCGTCTGCGTCTCCGTGGGACCTTTATATACATAAATAACGTAATATAAGCTAGCCTAACCCAACCTATCATCTCGGCGGTAATATTTCACCACATTCCTCTCTTGTTATCTCTACGTCTCCGTGCGACCTTTATATACATCGATAACGTAATACAACCTAACCTAACCGAACCTAACATCTCGGCGGATATATTTGACAACATACCTGGTGACTTGGCCTCTACGTCTCCGTGGGACCTTCATATACATCAATAACGTAATATAACCTAACCTAACCCAACCTAACATCTCGGCGGTAATACTTTACAACATTCCTGGCGAGTTGGCCTCTACGTCTCCGTGGGACCTTTATATACATAAATAACGTAATATAAGCTAGCCTAACCCAATCTAACATTTCGGCGGTAATACGTGACAGCATTCCTGGCGAGTTGGCCTCTACGTCTCCGTGGGACCTTTATATACATAAATAACGTAATATAAGCTAGCCTAACCCAATCTAATATCTCGGCGGTAATATTTCACCACATTCCTCTCTTGTTGTCTCTACGTCTCCGTGCGACCTTTATATACATCAATAACGTAATACAACCTAACCTAACCCAACCTATCATCTCGGCGGTAATATCTGACAACATTCCTGGCGAGTTGGCCTCTACGTCTCCGTTTGACCTTCATATACATCAATAACATAATTTCACCGAACCTAACCCAACCTATCATCTCGGCGGCAACATTTATCCACATTCCTGGCGAGTTGGCATCTACGTCTCCGTGGGATCTTTATATACATCAATAACGTAATATAACCTAACCTAACCCAATCTAACATCTCGGTGGTAATTTTTGAGCACATTCCTGGCTTGTTGGCCTATACGTCTCCGTGGGAACTTTATATACATCAATAACGTAATATAACCTAACCTAACCCAACCTAACATCTCGGCGGTATTATTTGACCACATTCCTGTCTTGTTGCCCTCTGCGTCTCCGTGGGACCTTTATATACATCAGTAACGTAATATAGCCTAACCTAACCCAACCTAACATCTCGGCGGTAATACTTGACAACATTCCTGGCGAGTTGGCCTCTACGTCTCCGTGGGACCTTTATATACATAAATAACGTAATATAAGCTAGCCTAACCCAATCTAACATCTCGGCGGTAATATTTCACCACATTCCCCTCTTGTTGTCTCTACGTCTCCGTGCGACCTTTATATACATCAATAACATAATACAACCTAACCTAAGCCAACCTAACATCTCGGCGGATATATTTGACAACATACCTGGCGATTTGGCCTCTACGTCTCCGTGGGACCTTTATATACATAAATAACGTAATATAAGCTAGCCTAACCCAACCTAACATCTCGGCGGTAATATTTCACCACATTCCTCTCTTGTTGTCTCTACGTCTCCGTGCGAACTTTATATACATCAATAACGTAATACAACCAAACCTAACCCAACCTAACATCTCGGCGGATATATTTGACAACATACCTGGCGACTTGGCCTCTACGTCTCCGTGGGACCTTCATGTACATCAATAACGAAATATAACCTAACCTAACCCAACCTATCATCTCGGCGATAATATTTGACAAAATTCCTGGCGAGTTGGCCTCTACGTCTCCGTTTGACCTTCATATACATCAATAACGTAATATCACCGAACCTAACCCAAACTATCATCTCGGCGGCAACATTTGACCACACTCCTGGCGAGTTGGCCTCTACGTCTCCGTGGGAACTTTATATACATCAATAACGTAATATAACCTAACCTAACCCAACCTAACATCTCCGCGGTAATACTTTACAACATTCCTGGCGAGTTGGCCTCTACGTCTCCGTGGAACCTTTATATACATAAATAACGTAATATAAGCTAGCCTAACCCAATCTAACATCTCGGCGGTAATATTTCACCACATTCCTCTCTTGTTGTCTCTACGTCTCCGTGCGAACTTTATATACATCAATAACGTAATACAACCTAACCTAACCCAACCTAACATCTCGGCGGATATATTTGACAACATACCTGGCGACTTGGCCTCTACGTCTCCGTGGGACCTTCATGTACATCAATAACGAAATATAACCTAACCTAACCCAACCTATCATCTCGGCGGTAATATTTTACAAAATTCCTGGCGAGTTGGCCTCTACGTCTCCGTTGGATCTTTATATACATAAATAACGTAATATAAGCTAGACTAACCCAATCTAACATCTCGGCGGTAATATTTCACCACATTCCTCTCTTGTTGTCTCTACGTCTCCGTGCGACCTTTATATACATCAATAACGTAATACAACCTAACCTAACCCAACCTAACATGTCGATGGTAATGTTTGACAACATACCTGGCGAGTTGGCCTCTACGTCTCCGTGGGACCTTCATATACATCAATAACGAAATATAACCTATCCTAACCCAACCTATCATCTCGACGGTAATATCTGACAACATTCCTGGCGAGTTGGCCTCTACGTCTCCGTGGGACCTTTATATACATAAATAACGTAATATAAGCTAGCCTAACCCAATCTAACATCTCGGCGGTAATATTTCACCACATTCCTCTCTTGTTGTCTCTACGTCTCCGTGCGAACTTTATATACATCAATAACGTAATATAACCTAACCTAACCCAACCTAACATCTCGGCGGTATTATTTGACCACATTCCTGTCTTGTTGCCCTCTGCGTCTCCGTGGGACCTTTATATACATCAAAAACGTAATATACCCTAACCTAACCCAACCTAACATCTCGGCGGTAATACTTGACAACATTCCTGGCGAGATGGCCTCTACGTGTCCGTGGGACATTTATATACATAAATAACGTAATATAAGCTAGACTAACCCAATCTAACATCTCGGCGGTAATATTTCACCACATTCCTGGCTTGTTGGCCTATGTGTCTCCGTGGGAACTTTATATACATCAATAACGTAATATAACCTAACCTAACCCAACCTAACATCTCGGCGGTAATACTTTACAACATTCCTGGCGAGTTGGCCTCTACGTCTCCGTGGGACCTTTATATACATAAATAACGTAATATAAGCTAGCCTAACCCAATCTAACATTTCGGCGGTAATATTTCACCACATTCCTCTCTTGTTGTCTCTACGTCTCCGTGCGACCTTTATATACATCAATAACGTAATACAACCTAAACTAACCCAACCTAACATCTCGATGGTAATGTTTGACAACATACCTGGCGAGTTGGCCTCTACGTCTCCGTGGGACCTTCATATACATCAATAACGAAATATAACCTATCCCAACCCAACCTATCATCTCGGCGGTAATATCTGACAACATTCCTGGCGAGTTGGCCTCTACGTCTCCGTTTGACCTTCATATACATCAATAACATAATTTCACCGAACCTAACCCAACCTATCATCTCGGCGGCAACATTTATCCACATTCCTGGCGAGTTGGCATCTACGTCTCCGTGGGATCTTTATATACATCAATAACGTAATATAACCTAACCTAACCCAATCTAACATCTCGGTGGTAATTTTTGAGCACATTCCTGGCTTGTTGGCCTATACGTCTCCGTGGGAACTTTATATACATCAATAACGTCATATAACCTAACCTAACCCAACCTAACATCTCGGCGGTATTATTTGACCACATTCCTGTCTTGTTGCCCTCTGCGTCTCCGTGGGACCTTTATATACATCAGTAACGTAATATATCCTAACCTAACCCAACCTAACATCTCGGCGGTAAAACTTGACAACATTCCTGGCGAGTTGGCCTCTACGTCTCCGTGGGACCTTTATATACATAAATAACGTAATATAAGCTAGCCTAACCCAATCTAACATCTCGGCGGTAATATTTCACCACATTCCCCTCTTGTTGTCTCTACGTCTCCGTGCGACCTTTATATACATCAATAACATAATACAATCTAACCTAAGCCAACCTAACATCTCGGCGGATATATTTGACAACATACCTGGCGATTTGGCCTCTACGTCTCCGTGGGACCTTTATATACATAAATAACGTAATATAAGCTAGCCTAACCCAACCTAACATCTCGGCGGTAATATTTCACCACATTCCTCTCTTGTTGTCTCTACGTCTCCGTGCGAACTTTATATACATCAATAACGTAATACAACCAAACCTAACCCAACCTAACATCTCGGCGGATATATTTGACAACATACCTGGCGACTTGGCCTCTACGTCTCCGTGGGACCTTCATGTACATCAATAACGAAATATAACCTAACCTAACCCAACCTATCATCTCGGCGATAATATTTGACAAAATTCCTGGCGAGTTGGCCTCTACGTCTCCGTTTGACCTTCATATACATCAATAACGTAATATCACCGAACCTAACCCAAACTATCATCTCGGCGGCAACATTTGACCACACTCCTGGCGAGTTGGCCTCTACGTCTCCGTGGGAACTTTATATACATCAATAACGTAATATAACCTAACCTAACCCAACCTAACATCTCGGCGGTAATACTTTACAACATTCCTGGCGAGTTGGCCTCTACGTCTCCGTGGAACCTTTATATACATAAATAACGTAATATAAGCTAGCCTAACCCAATCTAACATCTCGGCGGTAATATTTCACCACATTCCTCTCTTGTTGTCTCTACGTCTCCGTGCGAACTTTATATACATCAATAACGTAATACAACCTAACCTAACCCAACCTAACATCTCGGCGGATATATTTGACAACATACCTGGCGACTTGGCCTCTACGTCTCCGTGGGACCTTCATGTACATCAATAACGAAATATAACCTAACCTAACCCAACCTATCATCTCGGCGGTAATATTTTACAAAATTCCTGGCGAGTTGGCCTCTACGTCTCCGTTGGATCTTTATATACATAAATAACGTAATATAAGCTAGACTAACCCAATCTAACATCTCGGCGGTAATATTTCACCACATTCCTCTCTTGTTGTCTCTACGTCTCCGTGCGACCTTTATATACATCAATAACGTAATACAACCTAACCTAACCCAACCTAACATGTCGATGGTAATGTTTGACAACATACCTGGCGAGTTGGCCTCTACGTCTCCGTGGGACCTTCATATACATCAATAACGAAATATAACCTATCCTAACCCAACCTATCATCTCGACGGTAATATCTGACAACATTCCTGGCGAGTTGGCCTCTACGTGTCCGTGGGACCTTTATATACATAAATAACGTAATATAAGCTAGCCTAACCCAATCTAACATCTCGGCGGTAATATTTCACCACATTCCTCTCTTGTTGTCTCTACGTCTCCGTGCGAACTTTATATACATCAATAACGTAATATAACCTAACCTAACCCAACCTAACATCTCGGCGGTATTATTTGACCACATTCCTGTCTTGTTGCCCTCTGCGTCTCCGTGGGACCTTTATATACATCAATAACGTAATATACCCTAACCTAACCCAACCTAACATCTCGGCGGTAATACTTGACAACATTCCTGGCGAGATGGCCTCTACGTGTCCGTGGGACATTTATATACATAAATAACGTAATATAAGCTAGACTAACCCAATCTAACCTCTCGGCGGTAATATTTCACCACATTCCTGGCTTGTTGGCCTATGTGTCTCCGTGGGAACTTTATATACATCAATAACGTAATATAACCTAACCTAACCCAACCTAACATCTCGGCGGTAATACTTTACAACATTCCTGGCGAGTTGGCCTCTACGTCTCCGTGGGACCTTTATATACATAAATAACGTAATATAAGCTAGCCTAACCCAATCTAACATTTCGGCGGTAATATTTCACCACATTCCTCTCTTGTTGTCTCTACGTCTCCGTGCGACCTTTATATACATCAATAACGTAATACAACCTAAACTAACCCAACCTAACATCTCGATGGTAATGTTTGACAACATACCTGGCGAGTTGGCCTCTACGTCTCCGTGGGACCTTCATATACATCAATAACGAAATATAACCTATCCCAACCCAACCTATCATCTCGGCGGTAATATCTGACAACATTCCTGGCGAGTTGGCCTCTACGTCTCCGTTTGACCTTCATATACATCAATAACATAATTTCACCGAACCTAACCCAACCTATCATCTCGGCGGCAACATTTATCCACATTCCTGGCGAGTTGGCATCTACGTCTCCGTGGGATCTTTATATACATCAATAACGTAATATAACCTAACCTAACCCAATCTAACATCTCGGTGGTAATTTTTGAGCACATTCCTGGCTTGTTGGCCTATACGTCTCCGTGGGAACTTTATATACATCAATAACGTAATATAACCTAACCTAACCCAACCTAACATCTCGGCGGTATTATTTGACCACATTCCTGTCTTGTTGCCCTCTGCGTCTCCGTGGGACCTTTATATACATCAGTAACGTAATATATCCTAACCTAACCCAACCTAACATCTCGGCGGTAAAACTTGACAACATTCCTGGCGAGTTGGCCTCTACGTCTCCGTGGGACCTTTATATACATAAATAACGTAATATAAGCTAGCCTAACCCAATCTAACATCTCGGCGGTAATATTTCACCACATTCCCCTCTTGTTGTCTCTACGTCTCCGTGCGACCTTTATATACATCAATAACATAATACAATCTAACCTAAGCCAACCTAACATCTCGGCGGATATATTTGACAACATACCTGGCGATTTGGCCTCTACGTCTCCGTGGGACCTTTATATACATAAATAACGTAATATAAGCTAGCCTAACCCAACCTAACATCTCGGCGGTAATATTTCACCACATTCCTCTCTTGTTGTCTCTACGTCTCCGTGCGAACTTTATATACATCAATAACGTAATACAACCAAACCTAACCCAACCTAACATCTCGGCGGATATATTTGACAACATACCTGGCGACTTGGCCTCTACGTCTCCGTGGGACCTTCATGTACATCAATAACGAAATATAACCTAACCTAACCCAACCTATCATCTCGGCGATAATATTTGACAAAATTCCTGGCGAGTTGGCCTCTACGTCTCCGTTTGACCTTCATATACATCAATAACGTAATATCACCGAACCTAACCCAAACTATCATCTCGGCGGCAACATTTGACCACACTCCTGGCGAATTGGCCTCTACGTCTCCGTGGGAACTTTATATACATCAATAACGTAATATAACCTAACCTAACCCAACCTAACATCTCGGCGGTAATACTTTACAACATTCCTGGCGAGTTGGCCTCTACGTCTCCGTGGAACCTTTATATACATAAATAACGTAATATAAGCTAGCCTAACCCAATCTAACATCTCGGCGGTAATATTTCACCACATTCCTCTCTTGTTGTCTCTACGTCTCCGTGCGAACTTTATATACATCAATAACGTAATACAACCTAACCTAACCCAACCTAACATCTCGGCGGATATATTTGACAACATACCTGGCGACTTGGCCTCTACGTCTCCGTGGGACCTTCATGTACATCAATAACGAAATATAACCTAACCTAACCCAACCTATCATCTCGGCGGTAATATTTTACAAAATTCCTGGCGAGTTGGCCTCTACGTCTCCGTTGGATCTTTATATACATAAATAACGTAATATAAGCTAGACTAACCCAATCTAACATCTCGGCGGTAATATTTCACCACATTCCTCTCTTGTTGTCTCTACGTCTCCGTGCGACCTTTATATACATCAATAACGTAATACAACCTAACCTAACCCAACCTAACATGTCGATGGTAATGTTTGACAACATACCTGGCGAGTTGGCCTCTACGTCTCCGTGGGACCTTCATATACATCAATAACGAAATATAACCTATCCTAACCCAACCTATCATCTCGACGGTAATATCTGACAACATTCCTGGCGAGTTGGCCTCTACGTCTCCGTGGGACCTTTATATACATAAATAACGTAATATAAGCTAGCCTAACCCAATCTAACATCTCGGCGGTAATATTTCACCACATTCCTCTCTTGTTGGCCTCTACGTCTCCGTGGGACCTTCATATACATCAATAACGAAATATAACCTATCCTAACCCAACCTATCATCTCGACGGTAATATCTGACAACATTCCTGGCGAGTTGGCCTCTACGTCTCCGTGGGACCTTTATATACATAAATAACGTAATATAAGCTAGCCTAACCCAATCTAACATCTCGGCGGTAATATTTCACCACATTCCTCTCTTGTTGTCTCTACGTCTCCGTGCGAACTTTATATACATCAATAACGTAATATAACCTAACCTAACCCAACCTAACATCTCGGCGGTATTATTTGACCACATTCCTGTCTTGTTGCCCTCTGCGTCTCCGTGGGACCTTTATATACATCAATAACGTAATATACCCTAACCTAACCCAACCTAACATCTCGGCGGTAATACTTGACAACATTCCTGGCGAGATGGCCTCTACGTGTCCGTGGGACATTTATATACATAAATAACGTAATATAAGCTAGACTAACCCAATCTAACATCTCGGCGGTAATATTTCACCACATTCCTGGCTTGTTGGCCTATGTGTCTCCGTGGGAACTTTATATACATCAATAACGTAATATAACCTAACCTAACCCAACCTAACATCTCGGCGGTAATACTTTACAACATTCCTGGCGAGTTGGCCTCTACGTCTCCGTGGGACCTTTATATACATAAATAACGTAATATAAGCTAGCCTAACCCAATCTAACATTTCGGCGGTAATATTTCACCACATTCCTCTCTTGTTGTCTCTACGTCTCCGTGCGACCTTTATATACATCAATAACGTAATACAACCTAAACTAACCCAACCTAACATCTCGATGGTAATGTTTGACAACATACCTGGCGAGTTGGCCTCTACGTCTCCGTGGGACCTTCATATACATCAATAACGAAATATAACCTATCCCAACCCAACCTATCATCTCGGCGGTAATATCTGACAACATTCCTGGCGAGTTGGCCTCTACGTCTCCGTTTGACCTTCATATACATCAATAACATAATTTCACCGAACCTAACCCAACCTATCATCTCGGCGGCAACATTTATCCACATTCCTGGCGAGTTGGCATCTACGTATCCGTGGGATCTTTATATACATCAATAACGTAATATAACCTAACCTAACCCAATCTAACATCTCGGTGGTAATTTTTGAGCACATTCCTGGCTTGTTGGCCTATACGTCTCCGTGGGAACTTTATATACATCAATAACGTAATATAACCTAACCTAACCCAACCTAACATCTCGGCGGTATTATTTGACCACATTCCTGTCTTGTTGCCCTCTGCGTCTCCGTGGGACCTTTATATACATCAGTAACGTAATATATCCTAACCTAACCCAACCTAACATCTCGGCGGTAAAACTTGACAACATTCCTGGCGAGTTGGCCTCTACGTCTCCGTGGGACCTTTATATACATAAATAACGTAATATAAGCTAGCGTAACCCAATCTAACATCTCGGCGGTAATATTTCACCACATTCCCCTCTTGTTGTCTCTACGTCTCCGTGCGACCTTTATATACATCAATAACATAATACAATCTAACCTAAGCCAACCTAACATCTCGGCGGATATATTTGACAACATACCTGGCGATTTGGCCTCTACGTCTCCGTGGGACCTTTATATACATAAATAACGTAATATAGGCTAGGATAACCCAACCTAACATCTCGGCGGTAATATTTCACCACATTCCTCTCTTGTTGTCTCTACGTCTCCGTGCGAACTTTATATACATCAATAACGTAATACAACCAAACCTAACCCAACCTAACATCTCGGCGGATATATTTGACAACATACCTGGCGACTTGGCCTCTACGTCTCCGTGGGACCTTCATGTACATCAATAACGAAATATAACCTAACCTAACCCAACCTATCATCTCGGCGATAATATTTGACAAAATTCCTGGCGAGTTGGCCTCTACGTCTCCGATTGACCTTCATATACATCAATAACGTAATATCACCGAACCTAACCCAAACTATCATCTCGGCGGCAACATTTGACCACACTCCTGGCGAGTTGGCCTCTACGTCTCCGTGGGAACTTTATATACATCAATAACGTAATATAACCTAACCTAACCCAACCTAACATCTCGGCGGTAATACTTTACAACATTCCTGGCGAGTTGGCCTCTACGTCTCCGTGGAACCTTTATATACATAAATAACGTAATATAAGCTAGCCTAACCCAATCTAACATCTCGGCGGTAATATTTCACCACATTCCTCTCTTGTTGTCTCTACGTCTCCGTGCGAACTTTATATACATCAATAACGTAATACAACCTAACCTAACCCAACCTAACATCTCGGCGGATATATTTGACAACATACCTGGCGACTTGGCCTCTACGTCTCCGTGGGACCTTCATGTACATCAATAACGAAATATAACCTAACCTAACCCAACCTATCATCTCGGCGGTAATATTTTACAAAATTCCTGGCGAGTTGGCCTCTACGTCTCCGTTGGATCTTTATATACATAAATAACGTAATATAAGCTAGACTAACCCAATCTAACATCTCGGCGGTAATATTTCACCACATTCCTCTCTTGTTGTCTCTACGTCTCCGTGCGACCTTTATATACATCAATAACGTAATACAACCTAACCTAACCCAACCTAACATGTCGATGGTAATGTTTGACAACATACCTGGCGAGTTGGCCTCTACGTCTCCGTGGGACCTTCATATACATCAATAACGAAATATAACCTATCCTAACCCAACCTATCATCTCGACGGTAATATCTGACAACATTCCTGGCGAGTTGGCCTCTACGTGTCCGTGGGACCTTTATATACATAAATAACGTAATATAAGCTAGCCTAACCCAATCTAACATCTCGGCGGTAATATTTCACCACATTCCTCTCTTGTTGTCTCTACGTCTCCGTGCGAACTTTATATACATCAATAACGTAATATAACCTAACCTAACCCAACCTAACATCTCGGCGGTATTATTTGACCACATTCCTGTCTTGTTGCCCTCTGCGTCTCCGTGGGACCTTTATATACATCAATAACGTAATATACCCTAACCTAACCCAACCTAACATCTCGGCGGTAATACTTGACAACATTCCTGGCGAGATGGCCTCTACGTGTCCGTGGGACATTTATATACATAAATAACGTAATATAAGCTAGACTAACCCAATCTAACCTCTCGGCGGTAATATTTCACCACATTCCTGGCTTGTTGGCCTATGTGTCTCCGTGGGAACTTTATATACATCAATAACGTAATATAACCTAACCTAACCCAACCTAACATCTCGGCGGTAATACTTTACAACATTCCTGGCGAGTTGGCCTCTACGTCTCCGTGGGACCTTTATATACATAAATAACGTAATATAAGCTAGCCTAACCCAATCTAACATTTCGGCGGTAATATTTCACCACATTCCTCTCTTGTTGTCTCTACGTCTCCGTGCGACCTTTATATACATCAATAACGTAATACAACCTAAACTAACCCAACCTAACATCTCGATGGTAATGTTTGACAACATACCTGACGAGTTGGCCTCTACGTCTCCGTGGGACCTTCATATACATCAATAACGAAATATAACCTATCCTAACCCAACCTATCATCTCGGCGGTAATATTTGACAACATTCCTGGCGAGTTGGCCTCTACGTCTCTGTTTGTCCTTCATATACATCAATAACGTAATATAACCTAACCTAACCCAATCTAACATCTTGGTGGTAATATTTGACCACAGTCCTGGCTTGTTGGCCTATACGTATCCGTGGGACATTTATATACATCAATAACGTAATATAACCTAACCTAACCCTACCTAACATCTCGGCGGTATTATTGGACCACATTCCTGTCTTGTTGGCCTCTGCGTCTCCGTGGGACCTTTATATACATCAATAACGTAATATATCCTAACCTAACCCAACCTAACATATCGGCGGTAATACTTGACAACTTTCCTGGCGAGTTGGCCTCTACGCCTTCGTGGGAAATTTATATACATAAATAACGTAATATAAGCTAGCCTAACCCAATCTAACATCTCGGCGGTAATATTTCACCACATTCCTCTCTTGTTTTCTCTACGTCTCCGCGCGACCTTTATATACATCATTAACGTAATACAACCTAACCTGACCGAACCTAACATCTCGGCGGATATATTTGACAACATACCTGGCGACTTGGCCTCTACGTCTCCGTGGGACCTTCATATACATCAATAACGAAATATAACCTAACCTAACCCAACCTAATCTCTCGGCGGTAATATTTGTCAACATACCTGGCGAGGTGGCCTCTACGTCTCCGTGGGACCTTCATATACATCAATAACGAAATATAACCTATCCTAACCCAACCTATCATCTCGGCGGTAATATTTGACAACATTCCTGGCGAGTTGGCATCTACGTCTCCGTTTGACCTTCATATACATCAATAACGTAATTTCAGCTAACGTAACCCAACCTATCATCTCGGCGGCAACATTTGACCACATTCCTGGCGAGTTGGCCTCTATGTCTCCGTGGGACCTTTATATACGTCAATAACGTAATATAACCTAACCTAACCCAATCTGACATCTCGGCGGTATTATTTGACCACATTCCTGTCTTGTTGGCCTCTGCGTCTCTGTGGGACCTTTATATACATCAATAACGTAATATACCCTAACCTAACCCAACCTATCATCTCGGCGGTAATATTTGACAACAATCCTGGCGAGTTGGCCTCTACGTCTCCGTGGGACCTTTATATACATAAATAACGTAATATAAGTTAGCCTAACCCAACCTATCATCTCGGCGGTAATATTTCACCATATTCCTCTCTTGTTGTCTCTACGTCTCCGTGCGACCTTTATATACATCGATAACGTAATACAACCTAACCTAACCGAACCTAACATCTCGGCGGATATATTTGACAACATACCTGGCGACTTGGCCTCTACGTCTCCGTGGGACCTTCATATACATCAATAACGAAATATAACCTAACCTAACCCAACCTAACATCTCGGCGGTAATACTTGACAACATTCCTGGCGTGTTGGCCTCTACGTGTCCGTGGGACCTATATATACATAAATAACGTAATATAAGCTAGACTAACCCAATCTAACATCTCGGCGGTAATATTTCACCACATTCCTGGCTTGTTGGCCTATATGTCTCCGTGGGAACTTTATATACATCAATAACGTAATATAACCTAACCTAACCCAACCTAACATCTCGGCGGTAATACTTTACAACATTCCTGGCGAGTTGGCCTCTACGTCTCCGTGGGACCTTTATATACATAAATAACGTAATACAAGCTAGCCTAACCCAATCTAACATTTCGGCGGTAATATTTCACCACATTCCTCTCTTGTTGTCTCTACGTCTCCGTGCGACCTTTATATACATCAATAACGTAATACAACCTAAACTAACCCAACCTAACATCTCGATGGTAATGTTTGACATATACCTGGCGAGTTGGCCTCTACGTCTCCGTGGGACCTTCATATACATCAATAACGAAATATAACCTATCCTAACCCAACCTATCATCTCGACGGTAATATCTGACAACATTCCTGGCGAGTTGGCCTCTACGTGTCCGTGGGACCTTTATATACATAAATAACGTAATATAAGCTAGCCTAACCCAATCTAACATCTCGGCGGTAATATTTCACCACATTCCTCTCTTGTTGTCTCTACGTCTCCGTGCGAACTTTATATACATCAATAACGTAATATAACCTAACCTAACCCAACCTAACATCTCGGCGGTATTATTTGACCACATTCCTGTCTTGTTGCCCTCTGCGTCTCCGTGGGACCTTTATATACATCAATAACGTAATATACCCTAACCTAACCCAACCTAACATCTCGGCGGTAATACTTGACAACATTCCTGGCGAGATGGCCTCTACGTGTCCGTGGGACATTTATATACATAAATAACGTAATATAAGCTAGACTAACCCAATCTAACATCTCGGCGGTAATATTTCACCACATTCCTGGCTTGTTGGCCTATGTGTCTCCGTGGGAACTTTATATACATCAATAACGTAATATAACCTAACCTAACCCAACCTAACATCTCGGCGGTAATACTTTACAACATTCCTGGCGAGTTGGACTCTACGTCTCCGTGGGACCTTTATATACATAAATAACGTAATATAAGCTAGCATAACCCAATCTAACATTTCGGCGGTAATATTTCACCACATTCCTCTCTTGTTGTCTCTACGTCTCCGTGCGACCTTTATATACATCAATAACGTAATACAACCTAAACTAACCCAACCTAACATCTCGATGGTAATGTTTGACAACATACCTGACGAGTTGGCCTCTACGTCTCCGTGGGACCTTCATATACATCAATAACGAAATATAACCTATCCTAACCCAACCTATCATCTCGGCGGTAATATTTGACAACATTCCTGGCGAGTTGGCCTCTACGTCTCTGTTTGTCCTTCATATACATCAATAACGTAATATAACCTAACCTAACCCAATCTAACATCTTGGTGGTAATATTTGACCACAGTCCTGGCTTGTTGGCCTATACGTATCCGTGGGACATTTATATACATCAATAACGTAATATAACCTAACCTAACCCTACCTAACATCTCGGCGGTATTATTGGACCACATTCCTGTCTTGTTGGCCTCTGCGTCTCCGTGGGACCTTTATATACATCAATAACGTAATATATCCTAACCTAACCCAACCTAACATATCGGCGGTAATACTTGACAACTTTCCTGGCGAGTTGGCCTCTACGCCTTCGTGGGAAATTTATATACATAAATAACGTAATATAAGCTAGCCTAACCCAATCTAACATCTCGGCGGTAATATTTCACCACATTCCTCTCTTGTTTTCTCTACGTCTCCGCGCGACCTTTATATACATCATTAACGTAATACAACCTAACCTGACCGAACCTAACATCTCGGCGGATATATTTGACAACATACCTGGCGACTTGGCCTCTACGTCTCCGTGGGACCTTCATATACATCAATAACGAAATATAACCTAACCTAACCCAACCTAATCTCTCGGCGGTAATATTTGTCAACATACCTGGCGAGGTGGCCTCTACGTCTCCGTGGGACCTTCATATACATCAATAACGAAATATAACCTATCCTAACCCAACCTATCATCTCGGCGGTAATATTTGACAACATTCCTGGCGAGTTGGCATCTACGTCTCCGTTTGACCTTCATATACATCAATAACGTAATTTCAGCTAACGTAACCCAACCTATCATCTCGGCGGCAACATTTGACCACATTCCTGGCGAGTTGGCCTCTATGTCTCCGTGGGACCTTTATATACGTCAATAACGTAATATAACCTAACCTAACCCAATCTGACATCTCGGCGGTATTATTTGACCACATTCCTGTCTTGTTGGCCTCTGCGTCTCTGTGGGACCTTTATATACATCAATAACGTAATATACCCTAACCTAACCCAACCTATCATCTCGGCGGTAATATTTGACAACAATCCTGGCGAGTTGGCCTCTACGTCTCCGTGGGACCTTTATATACATAAATAACGTAATATAAGTTAGCCTAACCCAACCTATCATCTCGGCGGTAATATTTCACCATATTCCTCTCTTGTTGTCTCTACGTCTCCGTGCGACCTTTATATACATCGATAACGTAATACAACCTAACCTAACCGAACCTAACATCTCGGCGGATATATTTGACAACATACCTGGCGACTTGGCCTCTACGTCTCCGTGGGACCTTCATATACATCAATAACGAAATATAACCTAACCTAACCCAACCTAACATCTCGGCGGTAATACTTGACAACATTCCTGGCGTGTTGGCCTCTACGTGTCCGTGGGACCTATATATACATAAATAACGTAATATAAGCTAGACTAACCCAATCTAACATCTCGGCGGTAATATTTCACCACATTCCTGGCTTGTTGGCCTATATGTCTCCGTGGGAACTTTATATACATCAATAACGTAATATAACCTAACCTAACCCAACCTAACATCTCGGCGGTAATACTTTACAACATTCCTGGCGAGTTGGCCTCTACGTCTCCGTGGGACCTTTATATACATAAATAACGTAATACAAGCTAGCCTAACCCAATCTAACATTTCGGCGGTAATATTTCACCACATTCCTCTCTTGTTGTCTCTACGTCTCCGTGCGACCTTTATATACATCAATAACGTAATACAACCTAAACTAACCCAACCTAACATCTCGATGGTAATGTTTGACATATACCTGGCGAGTTGGCCTCTACGTCTCCGTGGGACCTTCATATACATCAATAACGAAATATAACCTATCCTAACCCAACCTATCATCTCGGCGGTAATATCTGACAACATTCCTGGCGAGTTGGCCTCTACGTCTCCGTTTGACCTTCATATACATCAATAACGTAATTACACCGAACCTAACCCAACCTATCATCTCGGCGGCAACATTTGACCACACTCCTGGCGAGTTGGCCTCTACGTCTCCGTGGGATCTTTATATACATCAATAACGTAATATAACCTAACCTAACCCAATCTAACATCTCGGTGGTAATATTTGACCAGAATTCCTGGCTTGTTTGCCTATACGTCTCCGTGGTATCTTTATATACATCAATAACGTAATATAACCTAACCTAACCCAATCTAACATCTCGGTGGTAATATTTGAGCACATTCCTGGCTTGTTGGCCTACACGTCGCCGTGGGAACTTTATATACATCAATAACGTAATATAACCTAACCTAACCCAACCTAACATCTCGGCGGTATTATTTGACCACATTCCTGTCTTGTTGGCCTCTGCGTCTCCGTGGGACCTTTATATACATCAATAACGTAATATACCCTAACCTAACCCAACCTAACATCTCGGCGGTAATACGTGACATTATTCCTGGCGAGTTGGCCTCTACGTCTCCGTGGGACCTTTATATACATAAATAACGTAATATAAGCTAGCCTAACCCAATCTAATATCTCGGCGGTAATATTTCACCACATTCCTCTCTTGTTGTCTCTACGTCTCCGTGCGACCTTTATATACATCAATAACGTAATACAACCTAACCTAACCCAACCTAACATCTCGGCGGATATATTTGACTACATACCTGGCGACTTGGCCTCTACGTCTCCGTGGGACCTTCATGTACATCAATAACGAAATATAACCTAACCTAATCCAACCTATCATCTCGGCGGTAATATTTGACAACATTCCTGGCGAGATGGCCTCTACGTCTCCGTTGGATCTTTATATACATCAATAACGTAATATAACCTAACCTAACCCAACCTAACATCTCGGCGGTAATGTTTCACAACATACCTGGCGAGTTGGCCTTTACGTCTCCGTGGGACCTTCATATACATCAATAACGAAATATAACCTATCCTAACCCAACCTATCATCTCGGCGGTAATATTTGACAACATGCCTGGCGAGTTGGCATCTACGTCTCCGTTTGACCTTCATATACATCAATAACGTAATTTCACCTAACGTAACCCAACCTATCATCTCGGCGGCAACATTTGACCACATTCCTGGCGAGTTGGCCTCTATGTCTCCGTGGGACCTTTATATACACAAATAACGTAATATAAGCTAGCCTAACCCAACCTAACATCTCGGCGGTAATATTTGACCACATTCCTGGCTTGTTGGCCTCTGCGTCTCCGTGGGACCTTTACATACGTCAATAACGTAATATAACCTAACCTAACCCAATCTGACATCTCGGCGGTATTATTTGACCACATTCCTGTCTTGTTGGCCTCTCCGTCTCCGTGGGACCTTTATATACATCAATAACGTAATATACCCTAACCTAACCCAACCTATCATCTCGGCGGTAATATTTGACAACATTCCTGGCGAGTTGGCGTCTGCGTCTCCGTGGGACCTTTATATACATAAATAACGTAATATAAGCTAGCCTAACCCAACCTATCATCACGGCGGTAATATTTCACCACATTCCTCTCTTGTTGTCTCTACGTCTCCGTGCGACCTTTATATACATCGATAACGTAATACAACCTAACCTAACCGAACCTAACATCTCGGCGGATATATTTGACAACATACCTGGCGACTTGGCCTCTACGTCTCCGTGGGACCTTCATATACATCAATAACGAAATGTAACCTAACCTAACCCAACCTAACATATCGGCGGATATATTTGACTACATACCTGGCGAGTTGGCCTTTACGTCTCCGTGGGACCTTCATATACATCAATAACGAAATATAACCTATCCTAACCCAACCTATCATCTCGGCGGTAATATTTGACAACATTCCTGGCGAGTTGGCCTCTACGTCTCCGTTTGACCTTCATATACATCAATAACGTAATTTCACCGAACCTAACCCAACCAATCATCTCGGCGGCAACATTTGTCCACATTCCTGGCGAGTTGGCTTCTACGTCTCCGTGGGATCTTTATATACATCAGTAACGTAATATAACCTAACCTAACCCAATCTAACATCTCGGTGGTAATATTTGAGCACATTCCTGGCTTGTTGGCCTATACGTCTCCGTGGGAACTTTATATACATCAATAACGTAATATAACCTAACCTAACCCAACCTAACATCTCGGCGGTATTATTTGACCACATTCCTGTCTTGTTGCCCTCTGCGTCTCCGTGGGACCTTTATATACATCAATAACGTAATATACCCTAACCTAACCCAACCTAACATCTCGGCGGTAATACTTTACAACATTCCTGGCGAGTTGGCCTCTACGTCTCCGTGGGACCTTTATATACATAAATAACGTAATATAAGCTAGCCTAACCCAATCTAACATTTCGGCGGTAATATTTCACCACATTCCTCTCTTGTTGTCTCTACGTCTCCGTGCGACCTTTATATACATCAATAACGTAATACAACCTAAACTAACCCAACCTAACATCTCGATGGTAATGTTTGACATATACCTGGCGAGTTGGCCTCTACGTCTCCGTGGGACCTTCATATACATCAATAACGAAATATAACCTATCCTAACCCAACCTATCATCTCGGCGGTAATATCTGACAACATTCCTGGCGAGTTGGCCTCTACGTCTCCGTTTGACCTTCATATACATCAATAACGTAATTACACCGAACCTAACCCAACCTATCATCTCGGCGGCAACATTTGACCACACTCCTGGCGAGTTGGCCTCTACGTCTCCGTGGGATCTTTATATACATCAATAACCTAATATAACCTAACCTAACCCAATCTAACATCTCGGTGGTAATATTTGACCAGAATTCCTGGCTTGTTTGCCTATACGTCTCCGTGGTATCTTTATATACATCAATAACGTAATATAACCTAACCTAACCCAATCTAACATCTCGGTGGTAATATTTGAGCACATTCCTGGCTTGTTGGCCTACACGTCGCCGTGGGAACTTTATATACATCAATAACGTAATATAACCTAACCTAACCCAACCTAACATCTCGGCGGTATTATTTGACCACATTCCTGTCTTGTTGGCCTCTGCGTCTCCGTGGGACCTTTATATACATCAATAACGTGATATACCCTAACCTAACCCAACCTAACATCTCGGCGGTAATACGTGACAGCATTCCTGGCGAGTTGGCCTCTACGTCTCCGTGGGACCTTTATATACATAAATAACGTAATATAAGCTAGCCTAACCCAATCTAATATCTCGGCGGTAATATTTCACCACATTCCTCTCTTGTTGTCTCTACGTCTCCGTGGGACCTTCATGTACATCAATAACGAAATATAACCTAACCTAATCCAACCTATCATCTCGGCGGTAATATTTGACAACATTCCTGGCGAGATGGCCTCTACGTCTCCGTTGGAACTTTATATACATCAATAACGTAATATAACCTAACCTAACCCAACCTAACATCTCGGCGGTAATGTTTCACAACATACCTGGCGAGTTGGCCTTTACGTCTCCGTCGGACCTTCATATACATCAATAACGAAATATAACCTATCCTAACCCAACCTATCATCTCGGCGGTAATATTTGACAACATTCCTGGCGAGTTGGCATCTACGTCTCCGTTTGACCTTCATATACATCAATAACGTAATATAACCTAACCTAACCCAACCTAACATCTCGGCGGTAATACTTTACAACATTCCTGGCGAGTTGGCCTCTACGTCACCGTGGGACCTTTATATACATAAATAACGTAATATAAGGTAGCCTAACCCAATCTAACATTTCGGCGGTAATATTTCACCACATTCCTCTCTTGTTGTCTCTACGTCTCCGTGCGACCTTTATATACATCAATAACGTAATACAACCTAAACTAACCCAACCTAACATCTCGATGGTAATGTTTGACAACATACCTGGCGAGTTGGCCTCTACGTCTCCGTGGGACCTTCATATACATCAATAACGAAATATAACCTATCCTAACCCAACCTATCATCTCGGCGGTAATATCTGACAACATTCCTGGCGAGTTGGCCTCTACGTCTCCGTTTGACCTTCATATACATCAATAACATAATTTCACCGAACCTAACCCAACCTATCATCTCGGCGGCAACATTTATCCACATTCCTGGCGAGTTGGCCTCTACGTCTCCGTGGGATCTTTATATACATCAATAACGTAATATAAGCTAGCCTAACCCAACCTATCATCTCGGCGGTAATATTTCACCACATTCCTCTCTTGTTGTCTCTACGTCTCCGTGCGACCTTTATATACATCGATAACGTAATACAACCTAACCTAACCGAACCTAACATCTCGGCGGATATATTTGACATCATACCTGGCGATTTGGCCTCTACGTCTCCGTGGGACCTTTATATACATAAATAACGTAATATAAGCTAGCCTAACCCAACCTAACATCTCCGCGGTAATATTTCACCACATTCCTCTCTTGTTGTCTCTACGTCTCCGTGCGAACTTTATATACATCAATAACGTAATACAACCAAACCTAACCCAACCTAACATCTCGGCGGATATATTTGACAACATACCTGGCGACTTGGCCTCTACGTCTCCGTGGGACCTTCATGTACATCAATAACGAAATATAACCTAACCTAACCCAACCTATCATCTCGGCGATAATATTTGACAAAATTCCTGGCGAGTTGGCCTCTACGTCTCCGTTTGACCTTCATATACATCAATAACGTAATTTCACCGAACCTAACCCAAACTATCATCTCGGCGGCAACATTTGACCACACTCCTGGCGAGTTGGCCTCTACGTCTCCGTGGGATCTTTATATACATCAATAACGTAATATAACCTAACCTAACCCAATCTAACATCTCGGTGGTAATATTTGACCACAATTCCTGGCTTGTTGGCCTATACGTCTCCGTGGTATCTTTATATACATCAATAACGTAATTTCACCTAACGTAACCCAACCTATCATCTCGGCGGCAACATTTGACCACATTCCTGGCGAGTTGGCCTCTATGTCTCCGTGGGACCTTTATATACACAAATAACGTAATATAAGCTAGCCTAACCCAACCTAACATCTCGGCGGTAATATTTGACCACATTCCTGGCTTGTTGGCCTCTGCATCTCCGTGGGACCTTTACATACGTCAATAACGTAATATAACCTAACCTAACCCAATCTGACATCTCGGCGGTATTATTTGACCACATTCCTGTCTTGTTGGCCTCTGCGTCTCCATGTGACCTTTATATACATCAATAACGTAATATACCCTAACCTAACCCAACCTAACATCTCGGCGGTAATACTTGACAACATTCCTGGCGAGTTGGCCTCTACGTCTCCGTGGGACCTTTATATACATAAATAACGTAATATAAGCTAGCCTAACCCAATCTAATATCTCGGCGGTAATATTTCACCACATTCCTCTCTTGTTGTCTCTACGTCTCCGTGCGACCTTTATATACATCAATAACGTAATACAACCTAACCTAACCCAACCTAACATCTCGGCGGATATATTTGACTACATACCTGGCGACTTGGCCTCTACGTCTCCGTGGGACCTTCATGTACATCAATAACGAAATATAACCTAACCTAATCCAACCTATCATCTCGGCGGTAATATTTGACAACATTCCTGGCGAGATGGCCTCTACGTCTCCGTTGGATCTTTATATACATCAATAACGTAATATAACCTAACCTAACCCAACCTAACATCTCGGCGGTAATGTTTCACAACATACCTGGCGAGTTGGCCTTTACGTCTCCGTGGGACCTTCATATACATCAATAACGAAATATAACCTATCCTAACCCAACCTATCATCTCGGCGGTAATATCTGACAACATTCCTGGCGAGTAGGCCTCTACGTCTCCGTTTGACCTTCATATACATCAATAACGTAGTTTCACCTAACCTAACCCAACCTATCATCACGGCGGCAACATTTGACCACATTCCTGTCGAGTTGGCCTCTACGTCTCCGTGGCATGTTTGTATACATCAATAACGTAATATAACCTAACCTAACCCAATCTAACATCTTGGTGGTAATATTTGACCACATTCCTGGCTTGTTGGCCTATACGTATCCGTGGGACCTTTATATACATCAATAACGTAATATAACCTAACCTAACCCAACCTAACATCTCGGCGGTATTATTTGACCACATTCCTGTCCTGTTGGCCTCTGCGTCTCCGTGGGACCTTTATATACATCAATAACGTAATATATCCTAACCTAACCCAACCTAACATATCGGCGGTAATACTTGACAACATTCCTGGCGAGTTGGCCCCTACGTCTTCGTGGGACATTTATATACATAAATAACGTAATATAAGCTAGCCTAACCCAATCTAACATCTCGGCGGTAATATTTCACCACATTCCTCTCTTGTTTTCTCTACGTCTCCGTGCGACCTTTATATACATCATTAACGTAATACAACATAACCTGACCGAACCTAACATCTCGGCGGATATATTTGACAACATACCTGGCGACTTGGCCTCTGCGTCTCCGTGGGACCTTTATATACATCAATAACGTAATATACCCTAACCTAACCCAACCTATCATCTCGGCGGTAATATTTGACAACATTCCTGGCGAGTTGGCGTCTGCGTCTCCGTGGGACCTTTATATACATAAATAACGTAATATAAGCTAGCCTAACCCAACCTATCATCTCGGCGGTAATATTTCACCACATTCCTCTCTTGTTGTCTCTACGTCTCCGTGCGACCTTTATATACATCGATAACGTAATACAACCTAACCTAACCGAACCTAACATCTCGGCGGATATATTTGACAACATACCTGGCGACTTGGCCTCTACGTCTCCGTGGGACCTTCATATACATCAATAACGAAATGTAACCTAACCTAACCCAACCTAACATCTCGGCGGTAATGTTTCACAACATACCTGGCGAGTTGGCCTTTACGTCTCCGTGTGACCTTCATATACATCAATAACGAAATATAACCTATCCTAACCCAACCTATCATCTCGGCGGTAATATTTGACAACATTCCTGGCGAGTTGGCCTCTACGTCTCCGTTTGAACTTCATATACATCAATAACTTAATTTCACCGAACCTAACCCAACCAATCATCTCGGCGGCAACATTTGTCCACATTCCTGGCGAGTTGGCTTCTACGTCTCCGTGGGATCTTTATATACATCAGTAACGTAATATAACCTAACCTAACCCAATCTAACATCTCGGTGGTAATATTTGAGCACATTCCTGGCTTGTTGGCCTATACGTCTTCGTGGGAACTTTATATACATCAATAACGTAATATAACCTAACCTAACCCAACCTAACATCTCGGCGGTATTATTTGACCACATTCCTGTCTTGTTGCCCTCTGCGTCTCCGTGGGACCTTTATATACATCAATAACGTAATATACCCTAACCTAACCCAACCTAACATCTCGGCGGTAATACTTGACAACATTCCTGGCGAGTTGGCCTCTACGTGTCCGTGGGACATTTATATACATAAATAACGTAATATAAGCTAGACTAACCCAATCTAACATCTCGGCGGTAATATTTCACCACATTCCTGGCTTGTTGGCCTATGTGCCTCCGTGGGAACTTTATATACATCAATAACGTAATATAACCTAACCTAACCCAACCTAACATCTCGGCGGTAATACTTTACAACATTCCTGGCGAGTTGGCCTCTACGTCTCCGTGGGACCTTTATATACATAAATAACGTAATATAAGCTAGCCTAACCCAATCTAACATTTCGGCGGTAATATTTCACCACATTCCTCTCTTGTTGTCTCTACGTCTCCGTGCGACCTTTATATACATCAATAACGTAATACAACCTAAACTAACCCAACCTAACATCTCCATGGTAATGTTTGACAACATACCTGGCGAGTTGGCCTCTACGTCTCCGTGGGGCCTTCATATACATCAATAACGAAATATAACCTATCCTAACCCAACCTATCATCTCGGCGGTAATATCTGACAACATTCCTGGCGAGTTGGCCTCTACGTCTCCGTTTGACCTTCATATACATCAATAACATAATTTCACCGAACCTAACCCAACCTATCATCTCGGCGGCAACATTTATCCACATTCCTGGCGAGTTGGCCTCTACGTCTCCGTGGGATCTTTATATACATCAATAACGTAATATAACCTAACCTAACCCAATCTAACATCTCGGTGGTAATTTTTGAGCACATTCCTGGCTTGTTGGCCTATACGTCTCCGTGGGAACTTTATATACATCAATAACGTAATATAACCTAACCTAACGCAACCTAACATCTCGGCGGTATTATTTGACCACATTCCTGTCTTGTTGCCCTCTGCGTCTCCGTGGGACCTTTATATACATCAGTAACGTAATATATCCTAACCTAACCCAACCTAACATCTCGGCGGTAATACTTGACAACATTCCTGGCGAGTTGGCCTCTACGTCACCGTGGGACCTTTATATACATAAATAACGTAATATAAGCTAGCCTAACCCAATCTAACATCTCGGCGGTAATATTTCACCACATTCCCCTCTTGTTGTCTCTACGTCTCCGTGCGACCTTTATATACATCAATAACATAATACAACCTAACCTAAGCCAACCTAACATCTCGGCGGATATATTTGACAACATTCCTGGCGAGATGGCCTCTACGTCTCCGTTGGATCTTTATATACATCAATAACGTAATATAACCTAACCTAACC
>CAXAJV010001163.1:5000-10000 GCA_963969225.1 Xylocopa violacea
ACAACGATCGTCGTCGACCTCGAATTCTCGCAGGGTCGTGCCACCGCGACCGCTCTCTACGATCAGGTCGATCGTACCGTACCGTTTCGTTCGGAGGGGACGATTCGTCGCCGCCAAGCCTCGTTGTCGAGAGTCTGTGAAAACCCGTGCCGTTGCGAGCTCGAACAACTTTATGCTCGCTTCGTGTTGTCGGGTGAAACGGACCGCCTCGAGGCTGTGTACGACGGCGAGTCCCAACGAATCTTTACCCGAACGACGAACGTGTGTACCGTCGTCGACCTCGAATTCGTAGGATCGCGTCGCCCGCTCTTTTATACCAGTCGATCGTACCGTACCGTTTCGTTCGGAGGGGACGATTCGTCGCCGCCAAGCCTCGTTGTCGAGAGTCTGTGAAAACCCGTGCCGTTGCGAGATCGAACAATTTTATGCTCGCTTCGTGTCGCAGGTTAAATTGGACCGCTTCGAGGCTGCGCGCGCGGCGAGTCCCAACGAATCTTCACCCGAACGATGAACGTGTTGTACCGTCGTCGACCTCGAATTCGCAGGATCGTGTGTCGCCCGCTCTTTTATACCAGTCGATCGTACCGTACCGTTTCGTTCGGAGGGGACGATTCGTCGCCGCCAAGCCTCGTTGTCGAGAGTCTGTGAAAACCCGTGCCGTTGCGAGATCGAACAATTTTATGCTCGCTTCGTGTCGCAGGTTAAATTGGACCGCTTCGAGGCTGCGCGCGCGGCGAGTCCCAACGAATCTTCACCCGAACGATGAACGTGTACCGTCGTCGATCTCGAATTCGCAGGATCGTGTGTCGCCCGCTCTTTTATACCAGTCGATCGTACCGTACCGTTTCGTTCGGAGGGGACGATTCGTCGCCGCCAAGCCTCGTTGTTGAGTGTCTGAAAACCCGTTGCCGTTGCGAGATCGAACAATTTTATGCTCGCTTCGTGTCGCAGGTTAAATTGGACCGCTCAGAGGCTGCGCGTGCGGCGAGTCCCAACGAATCATTCACCCGAACGGACGCGCCGTCGTCGACTTCGATTTCTTTTAAGAGCGTGTGTCGCGCGTATCCTGTTTTAGTCGATCGTACCGTTCCGTTCGGAGGGGACGATTCGTCGCCGCCAAGCCTCGCTCTCATAGAGTCTATGAAAACCCGTTGCCGTTGCGAGATCGAACCATTTTATGCTCGCTTCGTGTCGCAGGTTAAATTGGACCGCTCAGAGGCTGCGCGTGCGGCGAGTCCCAACGAATCTTCACCCGAACGGACGCGCCGTCGTCGACTTCGAATTCCTTTAAGAGCGTGTGTCGCGCGTATCCTGTTTTAGTCGATCGTACCGTTCCGTTCGGAGGGGACGATTCGTCGCCGCCAAGCCTCGCTCTCATAGAGTCTATGAAAACCCGTTGCCGTTGCGAGATCGAACCATTTTATGCTCGCTTCGTGTCGCAGGTTAAATTGGACCGCTCAGAGGCTGCGCGTGCGGCGAGTCCCAACGAATCTTCACCCGAACGGACGCGCCGTCGTCGACTTCGAATTCCTTTAAGAGCGTGTGTCGCGCGTATCCTGTTTTAGTCGATCGTACCGTTCCGTTCGGAGGGGACGATTCGTCGCCGCCAAGCCTCGTTGTCGAGAGTCTGTGAAAACCCGTGCCGTTGCGAGATCGAACAATATTATGCTCGCTTCGCGTTGTCGGGTGAAACAGACCGCCTCGAGGCTGTGTACGACGGCGAGTCCCAACGAATCTTTACCCGAACGACGATCGTCGTCGACTTCGAATTCGTTAAGAGCGTGGTGTCGCGCCGCGTACCCTGGTTGTGTTAATGTCGATCGTACCGTTCCGTTCGGAGGGGACGATTCGTCGGGCCAAGCCTCGTTGGCGATTAGGGTCTGTATAATGAACCCGCCGTTGCGAGATCGAATCTCATTTATTATGCTCGCTTCGTGTTGTCGGGTAAATAAAATTATACAGACCGCGCTCGAGGTGTTGGTGTTGTTAACCGACGAGTCCTAACGAATTTTTCTTACCCGAACGGTAAGTTATGTCGTCGACTTTGCATATTCGACAGGTCGAGTGTGTACCATTATTTTGCGTCTCTGCGTGAAAGCAATACGCCGCTGGTACTTGTTCGTTTTCCCGTTTCACAATTGTGCTGCAAGCTCAGAGGGGACTTGCTTTTTGCCATAGCCTCGTTGTCGAGAGTCTGAGAAACCGGCCGTTGCGAGATCGAATAATTTATACTCGCTTCGTGTTGCCGGGGAAAAACGGTAGACCGCTCGAGGCTTTGGCGGCCGAGTCCCAACGAATTTTTTTTTTTTTTTATCACCTGAGCTCTGAAGCACAGATCGTGCAGTGGATCGTGGAATTTGAGGAACTTGTACCACGCACCTGTGTTCGGGTTTTGATCGTGTCGTTCGTTCAGAGGGGACCGCTTCGCCGAGCGAAGCCTCGTTGTCGCGAGTCTGGAAACACACCCGCCGTTGCGAGATCGAATAATTTTTTATGCTCGCTTCGTGTTGTCGGGTGGGTAAAATTATAGACCGCTTCGAGGTTTCACGGCGAGTCCCATCGATATTTTACGACTTACCTGTACGAACGTCGTCAACTTCTCGAAAGCAATACGCCGCTGGGTGTTGGATATCTTTCTTTTTTTTTTTTTTTGTATTCACTTCCACGTGCCATTCGTTCAGAGGGGACGACGATATATTCGCGTTTGCGTATTCTTCCTCGTTGTCGAGAGTCCCTTAATAAACCCGCCGTTGCGAGATCGAATTTTACAAGCTCGCTTCGTGTTGTCGGGAGGAAGGGGGGACCGCCTCGAGGGTCTGCGCGATACGCGCGAAGAAGAGTCCTAACGAATTTTCGAAAAATTTTATCTACCTGGACGCGTGGCACACTGGCGTGAATCCGAAAGGATGTATCCTAAACACCCTGAAACAGGCGTGTCCGTTTCATCCGTAGGACGGTATCGTGTCGCCGAGAATTCGGGCGACGCCCGCGTCTCCTTCGCCGGAGACGTTTGGGTCTCGACTTGTTCGAAACTTAGTACGAAGAGACTTAACAATTAATAAAAAATATACATATACGATTACCCTGAACGGTGGATCACTTGGCTCGTGGGTCGATGAAGAACGCAGCTAATTGCGCGTCAACGTGTGAACTGCAGGACACATGAACATCGACATTTCGAACGCACATTGCGGTCCACGGATACAATTCCTGGACCACGCCTAGCTGAGGGTCGTTCACGTAACCAGAATACTGCTTGCGTTGCGTTTCGTCGAATCTTTTCTCTCCGGTGCTCGAATCTGCCCGCCGTCGTTCATTCGAATTCCATTTACGAACGTTTCTGAGTTCGGGCGCACCGAAAGGGAAAAAGAGGAGCGATACGCGACGTACGAGCGATCGTTGGACGTTCGTCCGAGTCGTCTGTGGCCGTGCCCCGAGACTATATGCGACTGGTGTAACGTGTGCGCGCGTGCGGCGTGCGTTAAACGGGTTCACGGAAATCGACGGTGTCGATCACGGACTCGCGCGAGTTCTTCGTGGCGTCGTGAGTCGTTCGTTTAACCGGACGACCGCCCACGGGGAACCGCTTCGTGTTTCGACTGCCGATTTTGTTCCGTATTCCAAATTCGCACACCCGCCACACACCATGACCACTCTTCGCGCGTCTCTTTAACGCACGATTGATATGCCGCGCGCTCGACGTCGTTTAAAATGAATTTTTCTTTTGCCGCAAGACTGAGAGAATCGAATTGTTGGGAACTCGGTCGAGAGAGAGAAGAGAATATGCAAGAAAGAGAGAGCGAGCGACATCGTCGTAACGTGAGGGACGATGATGCGCATCCGATCGTTCGAAGTTCGCACAGCCCCAGGGTGTTGTTGCGTTCAATCATCAGAATAACCCGTTCTCTCTCTGCTCTCTCCGCGCGTTGTGCGCGTATACCATGTTTTGTGTAAGGAAGAAATTGAGCGGACCGTCACTCGAATACATACAATGTATATAGGCCGTCGTTGCCGAAGTCGATCTCGAATTTTATTTCCATATGCCGTCGATTGTCGGGGACCACAGACAAACGCGCGCACGGGGACGCATTTCCTCTTCGAACGCTGATGATCTTGGGATGTTCGAATCTGACCCCAGCCACGTTCGTCGAGACTCGAATTTACCGTGCGTCCTCGGTGTGCTGCCTCTGTCTGTCAGCCCGGTGTCGATCGGAACATTTGGTATATATATATATATGGTCGATTGTAACGTTTCTGGCCTGTGACGCGCGTCCGCAGATTCCGAAGCACAGAACTCGAATCGGTAACGCCACGCGCAACGAGGAGAGTCGTTTAGAGAAGTAGATACGGGAAGAGATTGTGCCCACCCCATTGGCGAGGCTCGAAGTTATACTTCGACGAGGTGCTGCTCGGTGCCACAAGTTGTTGGTCACCCCATGTCTTCGTTGTCGAGACGGGACCGCGCGATCAAAAAGCCGGTCATCCAGTCCCCGGAAAGCGCAGCTTGGTTATGTAATTCCACGCGTGCGTTCCTTTTTTTTTTTATTTCCCGTTCCACGCAGCAGAGAGATTCGCGTGGGCGCGCTCCAACTCGGCCTATCCGTCGTTCCGACGGATCAGGGTGATAAATCGGGGAAAAGGAGCCGCTCCGTTTCGATCTCTGCGTGTTACGCGCGGAAGGTGGAACCGCTGGAATTATTTATAATCGTTCATAGCTACGATAAGAGAGGACGGATGTTAAAAATCGCCGGCAACTTGGTTGTCCAGCGAGGGTCTCGTATGCATTACGAATCCGAGAACCGACACGAATGACATTGGCGCGGTGCGCAAAACGCTTCGCCGAGAAGAACGGCGGAGTTTTGTGGTAATCGAGCGGTAAATGAAAGGATCGCTGCGTCGGAGACGACGAAAGTTCTTTTCGTCGTCTGCCGTCCCCGTGCGTCGAAGCTCCGTAATCATCTCTCTTGTATGTTGTCGAATTTTTTTTTTTTCCCGTTTTC
>CAXAJV010001163.1:12500-30000 GCA_963969225.1 Xylocopa violacea
TAACTTCGGAATAAGGATTGGCTCTGAGGAGCGGGGCGTGTCGGGCTTGGTCGGGAAGTGGGTTTGGCTGACGTGCCGGGCCTGGGCGAGCTGAACGGGCCGCTGCTTCGTGCATGCGTAACCCGGAATCCGAGCTCGGTCCCGTGCCTTGGCCTCCCACGGATCTTCCTTGCTGCGAGGCTTCAGAGGCGGTTCGCCGTATCTTGTCGTCCTCTTCGGCCGCCATTCAACGCTCGGCTCAGAACTGGCACGGACTAGGGGAATCCGACTGTCTAATTAAAACAAAGCATTGCGATGGCCCCCCAAGGGTGTTGACGCAATGTGATTTCTGCCCAGTGCTCTGAATGTCAACGTGAAGAAATTCAAAAAAGCGCGGGTAAACGGCGGGAGTAACTATGACTCTCTTAAGGTGCCTGGTCGCACCTTAGAAGCAATTAAGGGCGTACGCCGCGGCCAACGTTATCGGGCCCTCGTTTCGGCAGCTATGGCCGACGTCATTGCCTCCTCCAGTACGAGCGGTGATTCTTCCGCCGAGTTCTTCTCGCCCTCTTCTTCCAGTATCGGAAGATCTTCGCCTCTGACTCCCGGTGATAGAGGGCAGCCGGCTGCACACGTTGCCTCTCCAACCTCCTCCGTATCCTTTCTGGGCCATCTAGGCGAGGATATTTCTGGCGCCATCCGGGGCCTTATCCCGGTGGTCCAGAATATCCGGGGCTGGGAATCCACCTCCCTTTCCCAGCTGGCCCAGGAGTGTTTGGATGGGGTCAACGTGTGTGACCGTTTGTCCTTGTGGCTGTCCTCTGTCTTTCTTCCTCCTGTCGGATCCAGCCACCTTTCTCACCATCGGATACAGGGTACCGTTCGTACCGGACGGAGAGCCCAACGACGGCGGGAGTATGCCCGTGTTCAGCGGCTATTCCGCTCTAACATGTCGTGGGCTGCTCGCGAGGTACTGGATGGCGTAGGTGACACGTCTGACAGCGTCCCCAGTGTTCGACTTATGGCCAGACACTGGGGACCGTATGTCAGTCAGGCGTCTAAGCCTGCTCCGCCCGGCACACCATCTCAGCCGAGGCCGGAGTTGGCTCACCTATGGCATCCAGTATCTTGCGAGGAAGTGGCAGCTACCACCTTGCCACTTCGCTCCGCTCCGGGTCCGGACGGTATCACTGTGCGGCAGTGGAGGGCCCTTCCACCATCTTTAAGGGCCCTCTTCTTCAACATCGTGCTTGCTGTTGGCGGGTTTTCACCGGCGTTGTTGACGAGTAGGACGGTATTCGTGCCCAAGAAATCGGGCTCCGAGTCACCGGCCGATTACCGTCCTATCTCGATCACGTCGGTGGTCGTGAGGCACCTCCATAAGATTCTGGCGACAAGGCTTCGCGCGTCCGGGCTGGTAGATCTTAGGCAGCGTTGCATGGACGACGGGTGCGGTGAGAACATTGCCGCTCTTTCCGCCGTCCTGAGCGAGTCCCGCACCCGTCTGCGTGAAGTGCACGTTGCCTCCCTGGACGTAGCGAAGGCCTTTGACTCCATTAGTCACCATGCCATCGCCAGAATTTTGGAGTCACTTGGGGTGCCTCACGACTTCACATCTTACATCACCCGGTTATATGCCAACAGCAGTACGATGTTTGAAGTTCGCGGAGAGAGATCCGAGCTCTTTAGCTTAGGCCGCGGCGTCAGGCAAGGGGATCCGCTCTCGCCAATACTGTTCTGTTTGGTAGCAGACAGTGTTATGAGGGCGGTCCCTCCTGGCGTCGGCTTCGACCTAGGGGGATGTCGGCTAGACGCGTTAGCGTACGCCGACGACATCCTCCTTTTCGCCTCTTCCGAGTGGGGCATGCAAACCGCACTGCGTGTGGTAGAGGAACGAGCCGGGGAATACGGCTTGGCGTTAAACGCCGGTAAGTGCTCGGTGTTATCCTTGGTCCCGGCCGGAAAAGTCAAGAAAATGAAAGTTCTGACTTCTCCCACTTTCCATCTGGGAGACGGTACCTCCATTCCGCAGATTTCCACCTTAGCGGAATGGAGGTACCTTGGAGTCGACTTTTCCGTGTCGGGACCTAAAAAGGTCAAGGTAGATCTAGCTACCTATATAGATAGGATAACCCGAGCACCACTCAAGCCGCAGCAGCGCTTGAAGATCGTGCGCTGCTTCTTGATTCCCCGTCTCTACCACACGTTGGTGCTAGGGCGTGCCACACTCGGAAAGCTGAGAGCTCTGGATCTCTTAACGCGTGCCGCGGTGAGAAGGTGGCTGAGGCTGCCTAAAGACACACCGACCGGTTTTATCCACGCACCCATCGCTGGTGGCGGTCTCGGCATTCCCTCTTTGGCCACCACTGTCCCAGGCTTGATGCGACAACGCCTGCTCAACCTGGGACGTTCGCAGTCGCCTGTCATTCGGGCGATTGCGGACTCCGCGTGGGTTACCTCGAGGATCCAGTGGGCCACCCGGGCTCTTACTCGGGATGGAACGATTCTGGCCTCGAGGTACCTGCGCGATAAGTGGTGGTCCCATCGGCTACATTCCAGTGCCGATGGGTACGAATTAAGGGAGTGTTCGAGATCGCCATTGTCATCGCGATGGGTTGACGCAGGCTCTCTCTCTATCCCCGGCCGTGACTTCGTCCAGCATGTCCATGTCCGCATTAACTCCCTCCCGACGCTCATTCGAACGTCGAGAGGGGAGAGGCGGCATGGACAGGCCACCAGATGTCGTGCCGGCTGTCAGTCCACCGAGACAGCCGCGCACGTCATCCAGGGGTGCTTCCGCACCCATGGTGGCCGAGTCCTGAGGCACAACGCTGTGTGTAGAACGTTGGCCTCAGGACTCCGTAACATCGGCTGGACGATTTACGCGGAACGTGTGTTCCACACGGCCGAGGGTAGACGCAAGCCGGATTTGGTTTGCGTCCAGCGAGAGAGAGTCTGCGTCATCGACGCGCAGGTAGTCAGCGGAGTTCCACCTTTGGACGACTCCCACGAGCGGAAGAGGGCATACTATGCCAACAACTCTTCCCTCGTGGAGTGCCTAGCGTCCAGGTACAGCGTCAGGCGAGAAAACATCTCCTTCTCGACCTGCACGCTGTCCTGGCGCGGCATTTGGTCGTCCCGCTCCGCTGACTGGCTGCTGGGCATGGGATTGACGTCGGGACTTTTGCGCGGTATCACAACACGCGTGCTTCAGGGGAGCCATACAAACTGGTCCAGGTGGAACCGCATGACATCTCGCGGTCCACCTGCGACCTGGGAGCGACATGGGGAGGGTTGATCTTGTGGCGATGATCAACCCCAGGGGTAGCCGTGCCCCGTCCACCTTTTCCCTTGTAAATATTCCTACACGGCCAACGAAAAAAAAAAAAAAAAAAAAAAAAAAAAAAAAAAAAAAAAAAAAAAAAAAAAAAAAAAAAAAAAAAAAAAATAGCCAAATGCCTCGTCATCTAATTAGTGACGCGCATGAATGGATTAACGAGATTCCCAAACCTGTCCCTATCTTCGGGCACGGAACGGTGATCGTGCACACCGTTGGGGAGTGGCGACCCCACCCTCCGAAGCTGAAGAGTGGTCGGTCTAGTCAGCCGTCGAAACAGGAACGGTGAGTGATGGTGAAAAATTCAGTAGAAGTGGGCACTCAGTGACCTGATAAACTCATCCTGTCGACATAAGCAGGCAACTAGCCCCTGGCATCTGTGTCTCGAGTGTCTAGTGAGACCTCGAGCACGAAAAACTCGAAAATTGCGTAGGGGATTCGTCTTGTCAGCTAGACGAGGCCCCACAAAAACGTAAAGTGCGAGCACGTCTAGATGTCAGTTAACAGGCAGTTTGTCGACTTCCGGCCGATCACTCCTCAAGGTATTTGCGCGACTACGGCCTGGCTCGTATTTGGCTAAGGCTGGGAGACCGAACAGTCTCCCGTCGAGTCTCGAAAAGGGCAAAAATGCCCTAGTCTAAACAATCAGGTGGCCGACCCACGGATCGGTCATCGCATGGGTCCCAGTCGACCAACCGAGCGTATCGAACGCTCGGACGGTCGACCAGTGGATACCCTATCTCGAAGTCGAGACTCCGCTCATTGTCCAACGACAACTTATTTCTAATTACTCGGAAACTCGTTCCGTCTTACCAGCTCAACGAGTTCCCACCCACGTGTACCGCCCGCAGTGCTCACTGCGGAACTCAGGTGCACCCCGGCAGGGCAGCGTCGGTGCGCGCTGTTGGGGAGTAACGACCCCACCTCCCCGATACGTGAGAAAGCACCAAGAGGCAGAGCGGCGTGTGATGCGCGCCGATGGGGAGTGACGACCCCACCTTCACTCCATGTATGAAGCATCACCCTCGAATTCAATGGTTCTCGCGTGAGTCTCCTGAGCACTTGCATCAGGAGACCGCGGCCCAGGCAGGGCAGCGCCGGTGCGCGCTGCTGGGGAGTAACGACCCCACCTTCCCGATTCGTGAGAAAGCACCAAGAGGCAGAGCGGCGTGCGATGCGCGCCGATGGGGAGTGACGACCCCACCTTCACTCCACGTATGAAGCATCACCCTCGAACTCTATGGCTCTCGCGTGAGTCTTCCGGTGTTTTGCACCAGGAGACCGCGGCCCCGGCAGGGCAGCGCCGGTGCGCGCTGTTGGGGAGTAACGACCCCACCGTCCCGATACGTGAGAAAGCACCAAGAGGCAGAGCGGCGTGTGATGCGCGCCGATGGGGAGTGACGACCCCACCTTCACTCCATGTATGAAGCATCACCCCCCTAATTTCGCAAATTTCATGATGGCTTCATTCGATCCTAAATACTCCGGAGGTAAAATAGCCCTCCATTCGGATCTCCGGGTGAGGGCAGGATCGGGAGGAGTCATCGTGGCGATGAATAGGTCAAGGCGGGCGAACATCCTTCGGCCCGAGACCTCGCCCCCAGGTGTTGGCCCCATTGTCGAGCAACGAAGCCGCCCGGTAACGCGCTCGATGACGGCCGCTCCTCGGCATCATCGCCAAGCCGCGACCGGGTGTGCTTCTGCTCAAACGACTCTGGCGCGGCCTCTAGGTATCAGCCTTCGCGCTGTCCAGATACGAATCACGAAGTGCGACGCGAGACTCAGGTCGGATCCGGTATCTCCGGCTGAGTCTGTGATAGGAACAAAAATAAAATCAAGCGATAGCTCCGCGAACCCTCCCTCCGCGACCGCGTCCCCCCACAACCCCACTGCGCCCGCGTCCGCGTCCGCGACCGTACCGACGTCGACGACGACGTCACCGTCCGTTATCGAGACCACGGGTATTAGGATACTGCAGCTGAACATGCAACATTCAGCTACAGTTGCAGGCGAGGTGCGTCAGCTCGTAGCCTCGAAGCACTTAGACGTCCTGCTGTTGCAGGAACCATACGTCAGTTCTTCGGGCACGAGCCACACCGTTAGTGGACTAGGGATCGGGGCGAGGGTGGCGGCCGTCAGTTCACAATTCCCGTGGGCTGCGGTTGCCGTGTGCAACCCTCGCTTCGAGATGGTTTTTGTCTCGCAGCTAAGCACGGAACACTGTGTGTGTGCAGAAGTGCTGGCGCCCGGCTTCTCGATATACGTCGCATCATGCTATTTCCAGTATAGCGACGAAATCGAGGAGCACCTCAGACACCTCGAGATGGTGTTTCAGTCTCTGAGGGGGAAGAGACTCATAGTGTCGGTAGATGCCAACGCTCGGTCGTCACTCTGGGGGCCACAGAGAACAGACGAAAGAGGTGCGATGTTCGAAGCGCTCATCCGATCGTTTGGCATGGAAGTTGTGAATGACGCTCGGCAGCCGCCCACCTATTGGTCGACGAGGGGTGAGTCTTTCATCGATGTAACCCTGGCGTCGCCATCCATGCTCCCTTTCGTCAGGGGCTGGAAGGTAAGGTGCGGTTGGGCCAATAGCGATCACAACGCCATAGATATCGGGCTGAGGGTACCGAGAGCCAAAGCGGCGGATCGGGGCGGTGCGAGCACTCGGTTCGACACTCGTCGGGCCGATTGGGAGCGCTACTGCGGTCGCCTAGCCGATCTATCTAGATCGAGGCTTGAGGCCCTCCGGCTCGACTCTATGGAAGACGTCGAGAAGATGGCGGAAACGCTCACAGGCGTCATTACTGACGCCTGCGCCGCGTCGATGCCACGTAAACGCGTATTTAGAAAGTCCAACCCGTGGTGGACTCGCGAGTTAACCAAAAAGAAAAAGCACGTGTATCGTCTACGTCGTGCCTTCCAGAGGGAAAGAGACGAAGCCGCCCGCCGGGCAAAACTGCTAGAGTACCGTTCTTCTTTGCGGGAATACAGTAGGACGGTGAAGCGGACGAAGCTCGAAAGCTGGCGACGATTTGTTACGTCGAACGGAAACTCGGGGCCCTGGAGCACCGTATACAAGTACCAGGCGAAGAAACTCCGAGTTGAGAGAGTTCTCAGCACTCTCCGGCGTGGTAGTGTAGTCACATCGAATTGCCGCGAAACAGCCAGCTTGCTCTTGGAGGCACACGTTCCCGACGACCGGGAAGAAGAAGACACGCCGGATCAACGTGTCATTAGGGAAGGCGCACGCATCGCGCCCGGTACTCCCGACGCTGCCCCCATCACGGAGGCAGAGGTCGTGAGTACCGTTCGAACCTTCAAAAATAATAAAGCGCCAGGGCCGGACCACGTCGAGGTCCGCGCGCTGAAAACCGCGGTTAGAGTCATTCCCGGCCAAATTACGCGGCTTTTTAATGGATGCCTTCAATGGGGCGTCTTTCCCTTCGTCTGGAAGGAGGGCTCTCTACGAGTACTTCTTAAGGAAGGGAAGGACGAGAAGGATCCAAAATCCTACCGTCCGATCTGCCTCCTCTCAGTGATAGGTAAACTTTTCGAAAAGCTTCTCAAGAAGCGCCTCTATCAGACGTCGTTGGCGCCTGGAAAAGTGTCCGACCGGCAATTCGGGTTCACGCCCGGAAAGTCGACGGAGGACGCTATCGTGGAGTTGCGCCGCCTGGTCGATGCCTCGCAGGATCGATACGTGGCGGCAATGCTCTTCGACATCTCCGGGGCCTTCGACAACGTCTGGTGGCCCCTAGTTTTGAATTCGCTTAGAGAGCGAGACTGCCCTCGGAATGTTTTCGGAGTGATTTCTAATTACTTCGACGGCCGACGGGTTAAGATCTCGATAGCTTCCGAACAGGTTTCGAAGCAGGCGACGAGGGGGTGTCCGCAAGGCTCCGTACTCGGTCCCGCCTGCTGGAACCTCATGTTCGACGATCTCCTGCGGTCACTTCAGACCACAGTCGAGAATAGGTTTATCGCTTATGCGGACGATCTTCTCGTCCTAATAAGCGGAAATAGTAGGCGTGACCTCGAGACCCAAGGTCAACAGGTCGCGAACCAAATACTTAGGTGGTGTAGCTCGGCCAAACTCGAAATCTCGGCCACAAAGACGGAGGCAATTGTCCTCAAGAGTGGCTGGATCGAGCGGCAAATTTTAGGTCGAAGAGGAGGCGCCCGTCCCGATAGAAAACGCAAGGCCGTTCGGCCTTCGAAAGCCGACCTTGCCGGTAGACCACCGACCATCCGTATAGGAGACGCGAAGATAAAATTTAGACCCGCGGTTAAGTACCTAGGCGTCACGTTCGATAAAGGAATGCGCGTCCGAACGCATTGCCAGAAAATAAGCGACAAGGTCGGGTCGCTGTTCGCGAGATTAAGTAGGCTGGCGAGGAGTAGTTGGGGGCTTCGCTTCGACTCCCTAGCCGGGATATACAGGGGAGCATTCGTCCCGAAAGTGGCATACGCCTCAGCGGGATGGGCCGACCTGTGCTCGGAGAGGGAGTGGAGGGTGCTCAGGTCCGCGCAGCGCCGCGCTTTGATCGCGGTTACCGGCGCGTATCGCCGGATATCGTGGGAAAGTGCGTGCGTGGTGGCCGGCGCGGCCCCCATCGATATCGTCGTCCAGCAAAATAGGGCCCTCTACAATCTTCGTAGAGGAAATGACGCCAGGTTAGGGAACGCCGTCATCCCAAGCGATGCGGATGACGGCAAAAAACGCGTGAAGGAAGAAGCGACGAATATGTGGCAAGCCTTGTGGACATCTTCCCCCAAGGGCCGCACAACATTCGAATTCTTCAAGGACGTCCGGGAGAGGTTGGCTGCCGGCTGGCTGAAGCCGAATCACTACACCACGCAGGTGCTGTCGGGTCACGGCAACTTCATGGCTCGTCTCTTGACGTATGCCGTTGCCGACGATGCGACGTGCGTCTGCGGTAGTGCGGTGGACACGGTAGGCCACTTCCTCCTGGAGTGTCCTATCTTCGAACCGCAGAGGGAAGCTCTGCGGACCTTCGTTCCTGCGGGTGAGTGGAGTTGGCCGGAGGCGGCACCGTATCTGGTGTCGTCACCAGAGGCCTTCTCCACGCTCGCCGATTTCAGCAGAGAATCGCTCTGGCTGAAAGGTTTCCTGGAGTAGGCTTGCTCCATCCGTTCCGAAATTTTTCCCTCCCTCGTTCTTGGGGACGGCTCACCCCGGCGTTGTCGGAGCGCCGGGGCAAGGCGGAGCAGCGCTGCACATCTTCGCAGCTAACTGTCTCCGTCGAGCCCTCCTCCTCCTCCGCGAATTTCAAACTTATTTACTAATCATGTGCGTTTCTCCCTACAGGATCAGAGCGAGCATGCACGCGAGCATGCGGTGGGCCCGCCTCCCCGAGGTTCCCCGTGGATGCCCCTGCGGCCGAACGAGACTTAGTCTCGGTCGAGCGTCGGGGTAACTGAAGGGCCCACACCGCGGGAAAACGATCGCCGCGGCGCTGCTGGGTTTTTCCTCTCCCGTTCCAGAGGACTGGTTCGCGTTGGGAAGTCGATGGGAAAATGTTGCGTATGCCCTTAAGGCGAGGTAGCAGACTCGTGCCCCTTCCCGGGGCCGGGTTCAGAGTATTCTGTCCCTATCTGTCGGGCACGGAACGGTGATCGTGCACACCGCTGGGGAGTGGCGACCCCACCCTCCGAAGCTGAAGAGTGGTCGGTCTAGTCAGCCGTCGAAACAGGAACGGTGAGTGATGGTGAAAAATTCAGTAGAAGTGGGCACTCAGTGACCTGATAAACTCATCCTGTCGACGTAAGCAGGCAACTAGCCCCTGGCATCTGTGTCTCGAGTGTCTAGTGAGACCTCGAGCACGAAAAACTCGAAAATTGCGTAGGGGATTCGTCTTGTCAGCTAGAAGAGGCCCCACAAAAACGTAAAGTGCGAGCACGTCTAGATGTCAGTTAACAGGCAGTTTGTCGACTTCCGGCCGATCACTCCTCAAGGTATTTGCGCGACTACGGCCTGGCTCGTATTTGGCTAAGGCTGGGAGACCAAACAGTCTCCCGTCGAGTCTCGAAAAGGGCAAAAATGCCCTAGTCTAAACAATCAGGTGGCCGACCCACGGATCGGTCATCGCATGGGTCCCAGTCGACCAACCGAGCGTATCGAACGCTCGGACGGTCGACCAGTGGATACCCTATCTCGAAGTCGAGACTCCGCTCATTGTCCAACGACAACTTATTTCTAATTACTCGGAAACTCGTTCCGTCTTACCAGCTCAACGAGTTCCCACCCACGTGTACCGCCCGCAGTGCTCACTGCGGAACTCAGGTGCACCCCGGCAGGGCAGCGTCGGTGCGCGCTGTTGGGGAGTAACGACCCCACCTTCCCGATTCGTGAGAAAGCACCAAGAGGCAGAGCGGCGTGTGATGCGCGCCGATGGGGAGCGACGACCCCACCTTCACTCTACGTATGAAGCATCACCCTCGAATTCAATGGCTCTCGCGTGAGTCTCCTGAATACTTGCATCAGGAGACCGCGGCCCAGGCAGGGCAGCGCCGGTGCGCGCTGCTGGGGAGTAACGACCCCACCTCCCCGATTCGTGAAAAAGCACCAAGAGGCAGAGCGGCGTGCGATGCGCGCCGATGGGGAGTGACGACCCCACCTTCACTCCACGTATGAAGCATCACCCTCGAACTCTATGGCTCTCGCGTGAGTCTCCCGGTGTTTTGCACCAGGAGACCGCGGCCCCGGCAGGGCAGCGCCGGTGCGCGCTGTTGGGGAGTAACGACCCCACCGTCCCGATAACGTGAGAAAGCACCAAGAGGCAGAGCGGCGTGTGATGCGCGCCGATGGGGAGTGACGACCCCACCTTCACTCCACGTATGAAGCATCAGTCCCCTTTCACGCAATTTCATGATGGCTTCATTCGATCCTAAATGCTCCGGAGGTAAAATAGCCCTCCATTCGGATCTCCGGGTGAGGGCAGGATCGGGAGGAGTCATCGTGGCGATGAATAGGTCAAGGCGGGCGAACATCCTTCGGCCCGAGACCTCGCCCCCAGGTGATGGCCCCATTGTCGAGCAACGAAGCCGCCCGGTAACGCGCTCGATGACGGCCGCTCCTCGGCATCATCGCCAAGCCGCGACCGGGTGTGCTTCTGCTCACACGACTCTGGCGCGGCCTCTAGGTATCAGCCTTCGCGCTGTCCAGATACGAATTACGAAATGCGACGCGAGACTCAGGTCGGATCCGGTATCTCCGGCTGAGTCTGTGATAGGAACAAAAATAAAATCAAGCGATAGCTCCGCGAACCCTCCCTCCGCGACCGCGTCCCCCCACAACCCCACCGCGCCCGCGTCCGCGTCCGCGACCGTACCGACGTCGACGACGACGTCACCGTCCGTAATCGAGACCACGGGTATTAGGATACTGCAGCTGAACATGCAACATTCAGCTACAGTTGCAGGCGAGGTGCGTCAGCTTGTAGCCTCGAGGCACTTAGACGTCCTGCTGTTGCAGGAACCATACGTCAGTTCTTCGGGCACGAGCCACACCGTTAGTGGACTAGGGATCGGGGCGAGGGTGGCGGCCGTCAGTTCACAATTCCCGTGGGCTGCGGTTGCCGTGTGCAACCCTCGCTTCGAGATGGTTTTTGTCTCGCAGCTAAGCACGGAACACTGTGTGTGTGCAGAAGTGCTAGCGCCCGGCTTCTCGATATACGTCGCATCATGCTATTTCCAGTATAGCGACGAAATCGAGGAGCACCTCAGACACCTCGAGATGGTGTTTCAGTCTCTGAGGGGGAAGAGACTCATAGTGTCGGTAGATGCCAACGCTCGGTCGTCACTCTGGGGGCCACAGAGAACAGACGAAAGAGGTGCGATGTTCGAAGCGCTCATCCGATCGTTTGGCATGGAAGTTGTGAATGACGCTCGGCAGCCGCCCACCTATTGGTCGACGAGGGGTGAGTCTTTCATCGATGTAACCCTGGCGTCGCCATCCATGCTCCCTTTCGTCAGGGGCTGGAAGGTAAGGTGCGGTTGGGCCAATAGCGATCACAACGCCATAGATATCGGGCTGAGGGTACCGAGAGCCAAAGCGGCGGATCGGGGTGGTGCGAGCACTCGGTTCGACACTCGTCGGGCCGATTGGGAGCGCTACTGCGGTCGCCTAGCCGATCTATCTAGATCGAGGCTTGAGGCCCTCCGGCTCGACTCTATGGAAGACGTCGAGAAGATGGCGGAAACGCTCACAGGCGTCATTACTGACGCCTGCGCCGCGTCGATGCCACGCAAACGCGTATTTAGAAAGTCCAACCCGTGGTGGACTCGCGAGTTAACCAAAAAGAAAAAGCACGTGTATCGTCTACGTCGTGCCTTCCAGAGGGAAAGAGACGAAGCCGCCCGCCGGGCAAAACTACTAGAGTACCGTTCTTCTTTGCGGGAATACAGTAGGACGGTGAAGCGGACGAAGCTCGAAAGCTGGCGACGATTTGTTACGTCGAACGGAAACTCGGGGCCCTGGAGCACCGTATACAAGTACCAGGCGAAGAAACTCCGAGTTGAGAGAGTTCTCAGCACTCTCCGGCGTGGTAGTGTAGTCACATCGAATTGCCGCGAAACAGCCAGCTTGCTCTTGGAGGCACACGTTCCCGACGACCGGGAAGAAGAAGACACGCCGGATCAACGTGTCATTAGGGAAGGCGCACGCATCGCGCCCGGTACTCCCGACGCTGCCCCCATCACGGAGGCAGAGGTCGTGAGTACCGTTCGAACCTTCAAAAATAATAAAGCGCCAGGGCCGGACCACGTCGAGGTCCGCGCGCTGAAAACCGCGGTTAGAGTCATTCCCGGCCAAATTACGCGGCTTTTTAATGGATGCCTTCAATGGGGCGTCTTTCCCTTCGTCTGGAAGGAGGGCTCTCTACGAGTACTTCTTAAGGAAGGGAAGGACGAGAAGGATCCAAAATCCTACCGTCCGATCTGCCTCCTCTCAGTGATAGGTAAACTTTTCGAAAAGCTTCTCAAGAAGCGCCTCTATCAGACGTCGTTGGCGCCTGGAAAAGTGTCCGACCGGCAATTCGGGTTCACGCCCGGAAAGTCGACGGAGGACGCTATCGTGGAGTTGCGCCGCCTGGTCGATGCCTCGCAGGATCGATACGTGGCGGCAATGCTCTTCGACATCTCCGGGGCCTTCGACAACGTCTGGTGGCCCCTAGTTTTGAATTCGCTTAGAGAGCGAGACTGCCCTCGGAATGTTTTCGGAGTGATTTCTAATTACTTCGACGGCCGACGGGTTAAGATCTCGATAGCTTCCGAACAGGTTTCGAAGCAGGCGACGAGGGGGTGTCCGCAAGGCTCCGTACTCGGTCCCGCCTGCTGGAACCTCATGTTCGACGATCTCCTGCGGTCACTTCAGACCACAGTCGAGAATAGGTTTATCGCTTATGCGGACGATCTTCTCGTCCTAATAAGCGGAAATAGTAGGCGTGACCTCGAGACCCAAGGTCAACAGGTCGCGAACCAAATACTTAGGTGGTGTAGCTCGGCCAAACTCGAAATCTCGGCCACAAAGACGGAGGCAATTGTCCTCAAGAGTGGCTGGATCGAGCGGCAAATTTTAGGTCGAAGAGGAGGCGCCCGTCCCGATAGAAAACGCAAGGCCGTTCGGCCTTCGAAAGCCGACCTTGCCGGTAGACCACCGACCATCCGTATAGGAGACGCGAAGATAAAATTTAGACCCGCGGTTAAGTACCTAGGCGTCACGTTCGATAAAGGAATGCGCGTCCGAACGCATTGCCAGAAAATAAGCGACAAGGTCGGGTCGCTGTTCGCGAGATTAAGTAGGCTGGCGAGGAGTAGTTGGGGGCTTCGCTTCGACTCCCTAGCCGGGATATACAGGGGAGCATTCGTCCCGAAAGTGGCATACGCCTCAGCGGGATGGGCCGACCTGTGCTCGGAGAGGGAGTGGAGGGTGCTCAGGTCCGCGCAGCGCCGCGCTTTGATCGCGGTTACCGGCGCGTATCGCCGGATATCGTGGGAAAGTGCGTGCGTGGTGGCCGGCGCGGCCCCCATCGATATCGTCGTCCAGCAAAATAGGGCCCTCTACAATCTTCGTAGAGGAAATGACGCCAGGTTAGGGAACGCCGTCATCCCAAGCGATGCGGATGACGGCAAAAAACGCGTGAAGGAAGAAGCGACGAATATGTGGCAAGCCTTGTGGACATCTTCCCCCAAGGGCCGCACAACATTCGAATTCTTCAAGGACGTCCGGGAGAGGTTGGCTGCCGGCTGGCTGAAGCCGAATCACTACACCACGCAGGTGCTGTCGGGTCACGGCAACTTCATGGCTCGTCTCTTGACGTATGCCGTTGCCGACGATGCGACGTGCGTCTGCGGTAGTGCGGTGGACACGGTAGGCCACTTCCTCCTGGAGTGTCCTATCTTCGAACCGCAGAGGGAAGCTCTGCGGACCTTCGTTCCTGCGGGTGAGTGGAGTTGGCCGGAGGCGGCACCGTATCTGGTGTCGTCACCAGAGGCCTTCTCCACGCTCGCCGATTTCAGCAGAGAATCGCTCTGGCTGAAAGGTTTCCTGGAGTAGGCTTGCTCCATCCGTTCCGAAATTTTTCCCTCCCTCGTTCTTGGGGACGGCTCACCCCGGCGTTGTCGGAGCGCCGGGGCAAGGCGGAGCAGCGCTGCACATCTTCGCAGCTAACTGTCTCCGTCGAGCCCTCCTCCTCCTCCGCGAATTTCAAACTTATTTACTAATCATGTGCGTTTCTCCCTACAGGATCAGAGCGAGCATGCACGCGAGCATGCGGTGGGCCCGCCTCCCCGAGGTTCCCCGTGGATGCCCCTGCGGCCGAACGAGACTTAGTCTCGGTCGAGCGTCGGGGTAACTGAAGGGCCCACACCGCGGGAAAACGATCGCCGCGGCGCTGCTGGGTTTTTCCTCTCCCGTTCCAGAGGACTGGTTCGCGTTGGGAAGTCGATGGGAAAATGTTGCGTATGCCCTTAAGGCGAGGTAGCAGACTCGTGCCCCTTCCCGGGGCCGGGTTCAGAGTATTCTGTCCCTATCTGTCGGGCACGGAACGGTGATCGTGCACACCGCTGGGGAGTGGCGACCCCACCCTCCGAAGCTGAAGAGTGGTCGGTCTAGTCAGCCGTCGAAACAGGAACGGTGAGTGATGGTGAAAAATTCAGTAGAAGTGGGCACTCAGTGACCTGATAAACTCATCCTGTCGACGTAAGCAGGCAACTAGCCCCTGGCATCTGTGTCTCGAGTGTCTAGTGAGACCTCGAGCACGAAAAACTCGAAAATTGCGTAGGGGATTCGTCTTGTCAGCTAGAAGAGGCCCCACAAAAACGTAAAGTGCGAGCACGTCTAGATGTCAGTTAACAGGCAGTTTGTCGACTTCCGGCCGATCACTCCTCAAGGTATTTGCGCGACTACGGCCTGGCTCGTATTTGGCTAAGGCTGGGAGACCAAACAGTCTCCCGTCGAGTCTCGAAAAGGGCAAAAATGCCCTAGTCTAAACAATCAGGTGGCCGACCCACGGATCGGTCATCGCATGGGTCCCAGTCGACCAACCGAGCGTATCGAACGCTCGGACGGTCGACCAGTGGATACCCTATCTCGAAGTCGAGACTCCGCTCATTGTCCAACGACAACTTATTTCTAATTACTCGGAAACTCGTTCCGTCTTACCAGCTCAACGAGTTCCCACCCACGTGTACCGCCCGCAGTGCTCACTGCGGAACTCAGGTGCACCCCGGCAGGGCAGCGTCGGTGCGCGCTGTTGGGGAGTAACGACCCCACCTTCCCGATTCGTGAGAAAGCACCAAGAGGCAGAGCGGCGTGTGATGCGCGCCGATGGGGAGCGACGACCCCACCTTCACTCTACGTATGAAGCATCACCCTCGAATTCAATGGCTCTCGCGTGAGTCTCCTGAATACTTGCATCAGGAGACCGCGGCCCAGGCAGGGCAGCGCCGGTGCGCGCTGCTGGGGAGTAACGACCCCACCTCCCCGATTCGTGAAAAAGCACCAAGAGGCAGAGCGGCGTGCGATGCGCGCCGATGGGGAGTGACGACCCCACCTTCACTCCACGTATGAAGCATCACCCTCGAACTCTATGGCTCTCGCGTGAGTCTCCCGGTGTTTTGCACCAGGAGACCGCGGCCCCGGCAGGGCAGCGCCGGTGCGCGCTGTTGGGGAGTAACGACCCCACCGTCCCGATAACGTGAGAAAGCACCAAGAGGCAGAGCGGCGTGTGATGCGCGCCGATGGGGAGTGACGACCCCACCTTCACTCCACGTATGAAGCATCAGTCCCCTTTCACGCAATTTCATGATGGCTTCATTCGATCCTAAATGCTCCGGAGGTAAAATAGCCCTCCATTCGGATCTCCGGGTGAGGGCAGGATCGGGAGGAGTCATCGTGGCGATGAATAGGTCAAGGCGGGCGAACATCCTTCGGCCCGAGACCTCGCCCCCAGGTGATGGCCCCATTGTCGAGCAACGAAGCCGCCCGGTAACGCGCTCGATGACGGCCGCTCCTCGGCATCATCGCCAAGCCGCGACCGGGTGTGCTTCTGCTCACACGACTCTGGCGCGGCCTCTAGGTATCAGCCTTCGCGCTGTCCAGATACGAATTACGAAATGCGACGCGAGACTCAGGTCGGATCCGGTATCTCCGGCTGAGTCTGTGATAGGAACAAAAATAAAATCAAGCGATAGCTCCGCGAACCCTCCCTCCGCGACCGCGTCCCCCCACAACCCCACCGCGCCCGCGTCCGCGTCCGCGACCGTACCGACGTCGACGACGACGTCACCGTCCGTAATCGAGACCACGGGTATTAGGATACTGCAGCTGAACATGCAACATTCAGCTACAGTTGCAGGCGAGGTGCGTCAGCTTGTAGCCTCGAGGCACTTAGACGTCCTGCTGTTGCAGGAACCATACGTCAGTTCTTCGGGCACGAGCCACACCGTTAGTGGACTAGGGATCGGGGCGAGGGTGGCGGCCGTCAGTTCACAATTCCCGTGGGCTGCGGTTGCCGTGTGCAACCCTCGCTTCGAGATGGTTTTTGTCTCGCAGCTAAGCACGGAACACTGTGTGTGTGCAGAAGTGCTAGCGCCCGGCTTCTCGATATACGTCGCATCATGCTATTTCCAGTATAGCGACGAAATCGAGGAGCACCTCAGACACCTCGAGATGGTGTTTCAGTCTCTGAGGGGGAAGAGACTCATAGTGTCGGTAGATGCCAACGCTCGGTCGTCACTCTGGGGGCCACAGAGAACAGACGAAAGAGGTGCGATGTTCGAAGCGCTCATCCGATCGTTTGGCATGGAAGTTGTGAATGACGCTCGGCAGCCGCCCACCTATTGGTCGACGAGGGGTGAGTCTTTCATCGATGTAACCCTGGCGTCGCCATCCATGCTCCCTTTCGTCAGGGGCTGGAAGGTAAGGTGCGGTTGGGCCAATAGCGATCACAACGCCATAGATATCGGGCTGAGGGTACCGAGAGCCAAAGCGGCGGATCGGGGTGGTGCGAGCACTCGGTTCGACACTCGTCGGGCCGATTGGGAGCGCTACTGCGGTCGCCTAGCCGATCTATCTAGATCGAGGCTTGAGGCCCTCCGGCTCGACTCTATGGAAGACGTCGAGAAGATGGCGGAAACGCTCACAGGCGTCATTACTGACGCCTGCGCCGCGTCGATGCCACGCAAACGCGTATTTAGAAAGTCCAACCCGTGGTGGACTCGCGAGTTAACCAAAAAGAAAAAGCACGTGTATCGTCTACGTCGTGCCTTCCAGAGGGAAAGAGACGAAGCCGCCCGCCGGGCAAAACTACTAGAGTACCGTTCTTCTTTGCGGGAATACAGTAGGACGGTGAAGCGGACGAAGCTCGAAAGCTGGCGACGATTTGTTACGTCGAACGGAAACTCGGGGCCCTGGAGCACCGTATACAAGTACCAGGCGAAGAAACTCCGAGTTGAGAGAGTTCTCAGCACTCTCCGGCGTGGTAGTGTAGTCACATCGAATTGCCGCGAAACAGCCAGCTTGCTCTTGGAGGCACACGTTCCCGACGACCGGGAAGAAGAAGACACGCCGGATCAACGTGTCATTAGGGAAGGCGCACGCATCGCGCCCGGTACTCCCGACGCTGCCCCCATCACGGAGGCAGAGGTCGCGAGTACCGT
>CAXAJV010001163.1:35000-37500 GCA_963969225.1 Xylocopa violacea
CGGCACGACCGGGAACTTGGAAATTGTTCGCACCGCGCGGGCGGAAGCGACACGACCGGGAACTTAGAAAATATTCGCGCCGAGCGGTCGGGACCGACACGACCGGGGACTTAGAAAATATTCGCGCCGAGCGGTCGGGACCGACACGACCGGGGACTTAGAAAATATTCGCGCCGAGCGGTCGGGACCGACACGACCGGGGACTTTGAAAATATTCGCGCCGAGCGGTCGGGACCGACACGACCGGGGACTTTGAAAATATTCGCGCCGAGAGGTCGGAAGCGACACGGCGGGGAACTTTGAAAATATTCGCACCGTGCGATCAGGTTGTATTAGGTTAGGTTATATTATGTTATATATATATATATATATATATATATATATATATATATATATATATATATAATATTCGCACCAAGAGGTCGGGACCGATACGTTCAGAAACGTAAAAAATATCCTCACCGAAATGTAGGAAGCGATGCGTCCGGAGATTTGAAAAATATTCCTACCGAGAGGTCGGAAGCGACATGACCGTGAAATTGTAAAATATTCCCACCGAGAGGTCGGAAGCGACATGACCGTGAAATTGTAAAATATTCCCACCGAGAGGTCGGAAGCGACATGACCGGGAACTTAGAAAATATTCGCGCCGAGCGGTCGGAAGCGACACGGCGGGGAACTTAGAAAATATTCGCGCCGAGCGGTCGGAAGCGACACGGCGGGGAACTTAGAAAATATTCGCGCCGAGCGGTCGGAAGCGACACGACCGGGGACTTTGAAAATATTCGCGCCGAGAGGTCGGAAGCGACACGGCCGGGGACTTTGAAAATATTCGCGCCGAGAGGTCGGAAGCGACACGGCGGGGAACTTTGAAAATATTCGCACCGTGCGATCAGGTTGTATTAGGTTAGGTTATATTATGTTATATATATATATATATATATATATATATATATATATATATATATATATATAATATTCGCACCAAGAGGTCGGGACCGATACGTTCAGAAACGTAAAAAATATCCTCACCGAAATGTAGGAAGCGATGCGTCCGGAGATTTGAAAAATATTCCTACCGAGAGGTCGGAAGCGACATGACCGTGAAATTGTAAAATATTCCCACCGAGAGGTCGGAAGCGACATGACCGTGAAATTGTAAAATATTCCCACCGAGAGGTCGGAAGCGACATGACCGTGAAATTGTAAAATATTCCCACCGAGAGGTCGGAAGCGACATGACCGGGAACTTAGAAAATATTCGCGCCGAGCGGTCGGAAGCGACACGGCGGGGAACTTAGAAAATATTCGCGCCGAGCGGTCGGAAGCGACACGACGGGGAACTTAGAAAATATTCGCGCCGAGCGGTCGGAAGCGACACGACGGGGAACTTAGAAAATATTCGCAACGAGAGGTCGGAAGCGACACGATCGGCGGTTTTTCGCTATTTTCTCGTAAATTAAACCGTTGACCTAACAATTTTTTTGCAGAAACCTTATTGAAAGCTATTGATTGAATTTATTAGCGCATTGTTTAGTCGAATTTATAATTTTTAGTCTCCCGAAACCGACACGACTGGCGGTTTTTGTCAATTTATCGGTAATTTTTTTATATAAACGCTTGGTTTTTTTTTCGTAATATCGATTAATTTGATTGTAGAATTCATTTGTACGTGTCAGATTTTCGATTTTTCGTGTTTTTCGTTGACTTCGTATTTTATAACTGCGTTTTTTCAATGTTAAAATCGATTAAAATTCGTTATATTCTAGAAATATGTTTTTCCGTATATATTCATTATGTTTAAACAATTTCCGTTCATAAAAGTTCAACGTTAATAGCACTTTATACTTGCGCCTCCGCGCGACTAAGTTACAGCAGCCTTTCCGGACGGTCGGTCGCCGCTGGAGTTTACCACCGTAAGCGCCCGTGCGTTAGCCCGGCCGGCGCCGACCGCCCGGCCGGCCGTTCCGTATCTATAAGGAGACAGGTCGGTTCGAGCCGGCCGGGCGGAGTAGCGTCGGGCGCGTGGCTATTCTATGACTTCGGTTGAGAAGCAGTCCACCGCTCCTCGAGAATACGTTCTCGACTGCTCTGTCCCGTGTCGGTTGTCGAATTTTCTCCACACTGCATTGCCACGGGTCGGTGTCTTTGACCGAATGGCCCATATGTGGCGAGCGTCCAACGGTGACGTTGGTGACCATTTATCCGAGTTTTACTCGGTTAAATTGTACCTTCCTTGCATCGATTCTAAATCTTTACGCTCCGAGCTCTCGGAACGGACTCTAGAGATACATATTGAATTTTTGGACGTACCAGATGTGTGTACGAAATGTCCATAATATGCTATACGCATGAAAGGTGTATATGGAGATAGATATACACCGATGATATACCAAACAAGTTCCTCAACAAAAAAAAATAAAAATGAGCATCCACTGAGTTGAGGAACGAAACAAAAAATAAAAAATAAGCATCCACTGAAGAAGGCAAAAGAATAAAT
>CAXAJV010001164.1:0-47928 GCA_963969225.1 Xylocopa violacea
ACAACATTCCTGGCGATTTGGCCTCTACGCCTTCGTGGGACCTGCATATACATCAATAACGTAATATAACCTAATCCAAACCAACCTAACATCTCGGCACTAATATTTAACAACATTCCTGGCTTGTTGGCCTCTAGGTCTCCGTGGGACCTTCATACACATCAATAACGTAATATAACGTAACCTAAACCAACCTATCATATCGGCGGTAATATTCAAAAATATTCCTGTCGATGTTGGCCTCTACGTTTCCGTGGGTCTTTTATATACATCAATACGTAATTTAACCTAACCTAACCCAAACAATCATATCAGCGGTAATATTTGACAACATTCCTGGCGAGTTGGCCTCTACGTCTCCGTGGGACCTTCATATACATCAATAACGTAATATAACGTAACCTAAACCAACCTATCATATCGGCGGTAATATTTGAAAACATTCCTGGCGAGTTGGCCTCTACGCCTCCGTGGGACCTGCATATACATCAATAACGTAATATAACCTAACCCAACCCAACCTAACATCTCGGCGGTAATATTTAACAACATTCCTGGCGAGTTGGCCTCTACGCCTCCGTGGGACCTGCATATACATCAATAACGTAATATTACCTAACCTAACCCAACCTATCATGTCGGCGGAAATATTTGAGAACATTCCTGGCGAGTTGGCCTCTACGCCTCCGTGGGACCTGCATATACATCAATAACGTAATATAACCTAACCCAACCCAACCTAACATCTCGGCGGTAATATTTAACAACATTCCTGGCGAGTTGGCCTCTACGCCTCCGTGGGACCTGCATATACATCAATAACGTAATATTACCTAACCTAACCCAACCTATCATGTCGGCGGAAATATTTGAGAACATTCCTGGCGAGTTGGCCTCTATGTCTCCGTGGGGCATTCATATACATCAATAACGTAGTATAACCTAACCTAACCCAACCTAACATCTCGGCGGTAATATTTGACAACATTCCTGGCGATTTGGCCTCTACGTCTCCGTAGGGCCTTCATATACATCAATAACGTAATCTAACCTAACCTAACCCAACCTAACATCTCGGCGGTAATATTTAACAACATTCCTGGCGAGTTGGCCTCTACGCCTCCGTGGGACCTGCATATACATCAATAACGTAATATAACCTAACCCAAACCAACCTAACATCTCGGCACTAATATTTAACAACATTCCTGGCGAGTTGGCCTCTACGCCTCCTTGGGACCTGCATATACATCAATAACGTAATATAACCTAACCCAACCCAACCTAACATCTCGGCGGTAATATTTTACAACATTCCTGCCGAGTTGGCCTCTATGTCTCCGTGGGGCATTCATATACATCAATAACGTAATATAACCTAACCTAAACCAACCTATCATCTCGGCGGTAATATTTGACAACAGTCCTGGCCAGTTGGACTCTACGTCTCCGTGGGACCTTCATATACATCAATAACGTAATATATCGTAACCTAAACCAACCTATCATATCGGCGGTAATATTTGAAAACATTCCTGTCGATGTTGGCCTCTACGTTTCCGTGGGACTTTTATATACATCAATACGTAATTTAACCTAACCTAACCCAACCTATCATATCGGTGGTAATATTTGACAACATTCCTGGCGATTTGGCCTCTACGTCTCCGTGGGGCCTTCATATACATCAATAACGTAATCTAACCTAACCTAACCCAACCTAACATCTCGGCGGTAATATTTAACAACATTCCTGGCGAGTTGGCCTCTACGCCTCCGTGGGACCTGCATATACATCCATAACGTAATATAACCTAACCCAACCCAACCTATCATCTCGGCGGAAATATTTGAGAACATTCCTGGCGAGTTGGCCTCTATGTCTCCGTGGGGCATTCATATACATCAATAACGTTGTATAACCTAACCTAACCCAACCTAACATCTCGGCGGTAATATTTGACAACATTCCTGGCGATTTGGCCTCTACGCCTTCGTGGGACCTGCATATACATCAATAACGTAATATAACCTAATCCAAACCAACCTAACATCTCGGCACTAATATTTAACAACATTCCTGGCTTGTTGGCCTCTAGGTCTCCGTGGGACCTTCATACACATCAATAACGTAATATAACGTAACCTAAACCAACCTATCATATCGGCGGTAATATTCAAAAATATTCCTGTCGATGTTGGCCTCTACGTTTCCGTGGGTCTTTTATATACATCAATACGTAATTTAACCTAACCTAACCCAAACAATCATATCAGCGGTAATATTTGACAACATTCCTGGCGAGTTGGCCTCTACGTCTCCGTGGGACCTTCATATACATCAATAACGTAATATAACGTAACCTAAACCAACCTATCATATCGGCGGTAATATTTGAAAACATTCCTGTCGATGTTGGCCTCTACGTCTCCGTGGGACCTTCATATACATCAATAACGTAATATAACCTAACCCAACCCAACCTATCATCTCGGCGGAAATATTTGAGAACATTCCTGGCGAGTTGGCCTCTATGTCCCCGTGGGGCATTCATATACATCAATAACGTAGTATAACCTAACCTAACCCAACCTAACATCTCGGCGGTAATATTTAACAACATTCCTGGCGAGTTGGCCTCTACGCCTCCGTGGGACCTGCATATACATCAATAACGTAATATAACCTAACCCAAACCAACCTAACATCTCGGCACTAATATTTAACAACATTCCTGGCGAGTTGGCCTCTACGCCTCCGTGGGACCTGCATATACATCAATAACGTAATATTACCTAACCTAACCCAACCTATCATGTCGGCGGAAATATTTGAGAACATTCCTGGCGAGTTGGCCTCTATGTCTCCGTGGGGCATTCATATACATCAATAACGTAGTATAACCTAACCTAACCCAACCTAACATCTCGGCGGTAATATTTGACAACATTCCTGGCGATTTGGCCTCTACGTCTCCGTAGGGCCTTCATATACATCAATAACGTAATCTAACCTAACCTAACCCAACCTAACATCTCGGCGGTAATATTTAACAACATTCCTGGCGAGTTGGCCTCTACGCCTCCGTGGGACCTGCATATACATCAATAACGTAATATAACCTAACCCAAACCAACCTAACATCTCGGCACTAATATTTAACAACATTCCTGGCGAGTTGGCCTCTACGCCTCCTTGGGACCTGCATATACATCAATAACGTAATATAACCTAACCCAACCCAACCTAACATCTCGGCGGTAATATTTTACAACATTCCTGCCGAGTTGGCCTCTATGTCTCCGTGGGGCATTCATATACATCAATAACGTAATATAACCTAACCTAAACCAACCTATCATCTCGGCGGTAATATTTGACAACAGTCCTGGCCAGTTGGACTCTACGTCTCCGTGGGACCTTCATATACATCAATAACGTAATATATCGTAACCTAAACCAACCTATCATATCGGCGGTAATATTTGAAAACATTCCTGTCGATGTTGGCCTCTACGTTTCCGTGGGACTTTTATATACATCAATACGTAATTTAACCTAACCTAACCCAACCTATCATATCGGTGGTAATATTTGACAACATTCCTGGCGATTTGGCCTCTACGTCTCCGTGGGGCCTTCATATACATCAATAACGTAATCTAACCTAACCTAACCCAACCTAACATCTCGGCGGTAATATTTAACAACATTCCTGGCGATTTGGCCTCTACGCCTCCGTGGGACATGCATATACATCCATAACGTAATATAACCTAACCCAACCCAACCTATCATCTCGGCGGAAATATTTGAGAACATTCCTGGCGAGTTGGCCTCTATGTCTCCGTGGGGCATTCATATACATCAATAACGTTGTATAACCTAACCTAACCCAACCTAACATCTCGGCGGTAATATTTGACAACATTCCTGGCGATTTGGCCTCTACGCCTTCGTGGGACCTGCATATACATCAATAACGTAATATAACCTAATCCAAACCAACCTAACATCTCGGCACTAATATTTAACAACATTCCTGGCTTGTTGGCCTCTAGGTCTCCGTGGGACCTTCATACACATCAATAACGTAATATAACGTAACCTAAACCAACCTATCATATCGGCGGTAATATTCGAAAACATTCCTGTCGATGTTGGCCTCTACGTTTCCGTGGGTCTTTTATATACATCAATACGTAATTTAACCTAACCTAACCCAAACAATCATATCAGCGGTAATATTTGACAACATTCCTGGCGAGTTGGCCTCTACGTCTCCGTGGGACCTTCATATACATCAATAACGTAATATAACGTAACCTAAACCAACCTATCATATCGGCGGTAATATTTGAAAACATTCCTGTCGATGTTGGCCTCTACGTCTCCGTGGGACCTTCATATACATCAATAACGTAATATAACCTAACCCAACCCAACCTATCATCTCGGCGGAAATATTTGAGAACATTCCTGGCGAGTTGGCCTCTATGTCCCCGTGGGGCATTCATATACATCAATAACGTAGTATAACCTAACCTAACCCAACCTAACATCTCGGCGGTAATATTTAACAACATTCCTGGCGAGTTGGCCTCTACGCCTCCGTGGGACCTGCATATACATCAATAACGTAATATAACCTAACCCAACCCAACCTAACATCTCGGCGGTAATATTTAACAACATTCCTGGCGAGTTGGCCTCTACGCCTCCGTGGGACCTGCATATACATCAATAACGTAATATTACCTAACCTAACCCAACCTATCATGTCGGCGGAAATATTTGAGAACATTCCTGGCGAGTTGGCCTCTACGCCTCCGTGGGACCTGCATATACATCAATAACGTAATATAACCTAACCCAACCCAACCTAACATCTCGGCGGTAATATTTAACAACATTCCTGGCGAGTTGGCCTCTACGCCTCCGTGGGACCTGCATATACATCAATAACGTAATATTACCTAACCTAACCCAACCTATCATGTCGGCGGAAATATTTGAGAACATTCCTGGCGAGTTGGCCTCTATGTCTCCGTGGGGCATTCATATACATCAATAACGTAGTATAACCTAACCTAACCCAACCTAACATCTCGGCGGTAATATTTGACAACATTCCTGGCGATTTGGCCTCTACGTCTCCGTAGGGCCTTCATATACATCAATAACGTAATCTAACCTAACCTAACCCAACCTAACATCTCGGCGGTAATATTTAACAACATTCCTGGCGAGTTGGCCTCTACGCCTCCGTGGGACCTGCATATACATCAATAGCGTAATATAACCTAACCCAAACCAACCTAACATCTCGGCACTAATATTTAACAACATTCCTGGCGAGTTGGCCTCTACGCCTCCGTGGGACCTGCATATACATCAATAACGTAATATAACCTAACCCAACCCAACCTAACATCTCGGCGGTAATATTTGACAACATTCCTGCCGAGTTGGCCTCTATGTCTCCGTGGGGCATTCATATACATCAATAACGTAGTATAACCTAACCTAACCCAACCTAACATCTCGGCGGTAATATTTGACAACATTCCTGGCGATTTGGCCTCTACGTCTCCGTAGGGCCTTCATATACATCAATAACGTAATCTAACCTAACCTAACCCAACCTAACATCTCGGCGGTAATATTTAACAACATTCCTGGCGAGTTGGCCTCTACGCCTCCGTGGGACCTGCATATACATCAATAACGTAATATAACCTAACCCAAACCAACCTAACATCTCGGCACTAATATTTAACAACATTCCTGGCGAGTTGGCCTCTACGCCTCCTTGGGACCTGCATATACATCAATAACGTAATATAACCTAACCCAACCCAACCTAACATCTCGGCGGTAATATTTTACAACATTCCTGCCGAGTTGGCCTCTATGTCTCCGTGGGGCATTCATATACATCAATAACGTAATATAACCTAACCTAAACCAACCTATCATCTCGGCGGTAATATTTGACAACAGTCCTGGCCAGTTGGACTCTACGTCTCCGTGGGACCTTCATATACATCAATAACGTAATATATCGTAACCTAAACCAACCTATCATATCGGCGGTAATATTTGAAAACATTCCTGTCAATGTTGGCCTCTACGTTTCCGTGGGACTTTTATATACATCAATACGTAATTTAACCTAACCTAACCCAACCTATCATATCGGTGGTAATATTTGACAACATTCCTGGCGATTTGGCCTCTACGTCTCCGTGGGGCCTTCATATACATCAATAACGTAATCTAACCTAACCTAACCCAACCTAACATCTCGGCGGTAATATTTAACAACATTCCTGGCGAGTTGGCCTCTACGCCTCCGTGGGACCTGCATATACATCCATAACGTAATATAACCTAACCCAACCCAACCTATCATCTCGGCGGAAATATTTGAGAACATTCCTGGCGAGTTGGCCTCTATGTCTCCGTGGGGTATTCATATACATCAATAACGTTGTATAACCTAACCTAACCCAACCTAACATCTCGGCGGTAATATTTGACAACATTCCTGGCGATTTGGCCTCTACGCCTTCGTGGGACCTGCATATACATCAATAACGTAATATAACCTAATCCAAACCAACCTAACATCTCGGCACTAATATTTAACAACATTCCTGGCTTGTTGGCCTCTAGGTCTCCGTGGGACCTTCATACACATCAATAACGTAATATAACGTAACCTAAACCAACCTATCATATCGGCGGTAATATTCGAAAACATTCCTGTCGATGTTGGCCTCTACGTTTCCGTGGGTCTTTTATATACATCAATACGTAATTTAACCTAACCTAACCCAAACAATCATATCAGCGGTAATATTTGACAACATTCCTGGCGAGTTGGCCTCTACGTCTCCGTGGGACCTTCATATACATCAATAACGTAATATAACGTAACCTAAACCAACCTATCATATCGGCGGTAATATTCGAAAACATTCCTGTCGATGTTGGCCTCTACGTTTCCGTGGGTCTTTTATATACATCAATACGTAATTTAACCTAACCTAACCCAAACAATCATATCAGCGGTAATATTTGACAACATTCCTGGCGAGTTGGCCTCTACGTCTCCGTGGGACCTTCATATACATCAATAACGTAATATAACGTAACCTAAACCAACCTATCATATCGGCGGTAATATTTGAAAACATTCCTGTCGATGTTGGCCTCTACGTCTCCGTGGGACCTTCATATACATCAATAACGTAATATAACCTAACCCAACCCAACCTATCATCTCGGCGGAAATATTTGAGAACATTCCTGGCGAGTTGGCCTCTATGTCCCCGTGGGGCATTCATATACATCAATAACGCAGTATAACCTAACCCAAAGCAACCTAACATCTCGGCACTAATATTTAACAACATTCCTGGCGAGTTGGCCTCTACGCCTCCGTGGGACCTGCATATACATCAATAACGTAATATAACCTAACCCAACCCAACCTAACATCTCGGCGGTAATATTTGACAACATTCCTGCCGAGTTGGCCTCTATGTCTCCGTGGGGCATTCATATACATCAATAACGTAGTATAACCTAACCTAACCCAACCTAACATCTCGGCGGTAATATTTGACAACATTCCTGGCGATTTGGCCTCTACGTCTCCGTAGGGCCTTCATATACATCAATAACGTAATCTAACCTAACCTAACCCAACCTATCATGTCGGCGGAAATATTTGAGAACATTCCTGGCGAGTTGGCCTCTATGTCTCCGTGGGGCATTCATATACATCAATAACGTAGTATAACCTAACCTAACCCAACCTAACATCTCGGCGGTAATATTTGACAACATTCCTGGCGATTTGGCCTCTACGTCTCCGTAGGGCCTTCATATACATCAATAACGTAATCTAACGTAACCTAACCCAACCTAACATCTCGGCGGTAATATTTAACAACATTCCTGGCGAGTTGGCCTCTACGCCTCCGTGGGACCTGCATATACATCAATAACGTAATATAACCTAACCCAAAGCAACCTAACATCTCGGCACTAATATTTAACAACATTCCTGGCGAGTTGGCCTCTACGCCTCCGTGGGACCTGCATATACATCAATAACGTAATATAACCTAACCCAACCCAACCTAACATCTCGGCGGTAATATTTGACAACATTCCTGCCGAGTTGGCCTCTATGTCTCCGTGGGGCATTCATATACATCAATAACGTAGTATAACCTAACCTAACCCAACCTAACATCTCGGCGGTAATATTTGACAACATTCCTGGCGATTTGGCCTCTACGTCTCCGTAGGGCCTTCATATACATCAATAACGTAATCTAACCTAACCTAACCCAACCTAACATCTCGGCGGTAATATTTGACAACATTCCTGGCGATTTGGCCTCTACGTCTCCGTAGGGCCTTCATATACATCAATAACGTAATCTAACCTAACCTAACCCAACCTAACATCTCGGCGGTAATATTTAACAACATTCCTGGCGAGTTGGCCTCTACGCCTCCGTGGGACCTGCATATACATCAATAACGTAATATAACCTAACCCAAACCAACCTAACATCTCGGCACTAATATTTAACAACATTCCTGGCGAGTTGGCCTCTACGCCTCCGTGGGACCTGCATATACATCAATAACGTAATATAACCTAACCCAACCCAACCTAACATCTCGGCGGTAATATTTGACAACATTCCTGCCGAGTTGGCCTCTATGTCTCCGTGGGGCATTCATATACATCAATAACGTAGTATAACCTAACCTAACCCAACCTAACATCTCGGCGGTAATAGTTGACAACATTCCTGGCGATTTGGCCTCTACGTCTCCGTAGGGCCTTCATATACATCAATAACGTAATCTAACCTAACCTAACCCAACCTAACATCTCGGCGGTAATATTTAACAACATTCCTGGCGAGTTGGCCTCTACGCCTCCGTGGGACCTGCATATACATCAATAACGTAATATAACCTAACCCAAAGCAACCTAACATCTCGGCACTAATATTTAACAACATTCCTGGCGAGTTGGCCTCTACGCCTCCGTGGGACCTGCATATACATCAATAACGTAATATAACCTAACCCAACCCAACCTAACATCTCGGCAAAAATATTTGACAACATTCCTGCCGAGTTGGCCTCTATGTCTCCGTGGGGCATTCATATACATCAATAACGTAGTATAACCTAACCTAACCCAACCTAACATCTCGGCGGTAATATTTGACAACAGTCCTGGCCAGTTGGACTCTACGTCTCCGTGGGACCTTCATATACATCAATAACGTAATCTAACCTAACCTAACCCAACCTAACATCTCGGCGGTAATATTTAACAACATTCCTGGCGAGTTGGCCTCTACGCCTCCGTGGGACCTGCATATACATCAATAACGTAATATAACCTAACCCAAACCAACCTAACATCTCGGCACTAATATTTAACAACATTCCTGGCGAGTTGGCCTCTACGCCTCCGTGGGATCTGCATATACATCAATATCGTAATATTACCTAACCTAACCCAACCTATCATGTCGGCGGAAATATTTGAGAACATTCCTGGCGAGTTGGCCTCTATGTCTCCGTGGGGCATTCATATACATCAATAACGTAGTATAACCTAACCTAACCCAACCTAACATCTCGGCGGTAATATTTGACAACATTCCTGGCGATTTGGCCTCTACGTCTCCGTAGGGCCTTCATATACATCAATAACGTAATCTAACATAACCTAACCCAACCCAACATCTCGGCGGTAATATTTAACAACATTCCTGGCGAGTTGGCCTCTACGCCTCCGTGGGACCTGCATATACATCAATAACGTAATATAACCTAACCCAAACCAACCTAACATCTCGGCACTAATATTTAACAACATTCCTGGCGAGTTGGCCTCTACGCCTCCGTGGGACCTGCATATACATCAATAACGTAATATAACCTAACCCAACCCAACCTAACATCTCGGCGGTAATATTTGACAACATTCCTGCCGAGTTGGCCTCTATGTCTCCGTGGGGCATTCATATACATCAATAACGTAATATAACCTAACCTAAACCAACCTATCATCTCGGCGGTAATATTTGACAACAGTCCTGGCCAGTTGGACTCTACGTCTCCGTGGGACCTTCATATACATCAATAACGTAATATAACGTAACCTAAACCAACCTATCATATCGGCGGTAATATTTGAAAACATTCCTGTCGATGTTGGCCTCTACGTTTCCGTGGGACTTTTATATACATCAATACGTAATTTAACCTAACCTAACCCAACCTATCATATCGGTGGTAATATTTGACAACATTCCTGGCGATTTGGCCTCTACGTCTCCGTGGGGCCTTCATATACATCAATAACGTAATCTAACCTAACCCAACCCAACCTAACATCTCGGCGGTAATATTTGACAACATTCCTGGCGATTTGGCCTCTACGTCTCCGTAGGGCCTTCATATACATCAATAACGTAATCTAACCTAACCTAACCCAACCTAACATCTCGGCGGTAATATTTAACAACATTCCTGGCGAGTTGGCCTCTACGCCTCCGTGGGACCTGCATATACATCAATAACGTAATATAACCTAACCCAAACCAACCTAACATCTCGGCACTAATATTTAACAACATTCCTGGCGAGTTGGCCTCTACGCCTCCGTGGGACCTGCATATACATCAATAACGTAATATAACCTAACCCAACCCAACCTAACATCTCGGCGGTAATATTTGGCAACATTCCTGGCGAGTTGGCCTCTATGTCTCCGTGGGACCTGCATATACATCAATAACGTAATATAACCTAACCCAAACCAACCTAACATCTCGGCACTAATATTTAACAACATTCCTGGCGAGTTGGCCTCTACGCCTCCGTGGGACCTGCATATACATCAATAACGTAATATAACCTAACCCAACCCAACCTAACATCTCGGCGGTAATATTTGACAACATTCCTGCCGAGTTGGCCTCTATGTCTCCGTGGGGCATTCATATACATCAATAACGTAGTATAACCTAACCTAACCCAACCTAACATCTCGGCGGTAATAGTTGACAACATTCCTGGCGATTTGGCCTCTACGTCTCCGTAGGGCCTTCATATACATCAATAACGTAATCTAACCTAACCTAACCCAACCTAACATCTCGGCGGTAATATTTAACAACATTCCTGGCGAGTTGGCCTCTACGCCTCCGTGGGACCTGCATATACATCAATAACGTAATATAACCTAACCCAAACCAACCTAACATCTCGGCACTAATATTTAACAACATTCCTGGCGAGTTGGCCTCTACGCCTCCGTGGGACCTGCATATACATCAATAACGTAATATAACCTAACCCAACCCAACCTAACATCTCGGCGGTAATATTTTACAACATTCCTGCCGAGTTGGCCTCTATGTCTCCGTGGGGCATTCATATACATCAATAACGCAATATAACCTAACCTAAACCAACCTATCATCTCGGCGGTAATATTTGACAACAGTCCTGGCCAGTTGGACTCTACGTCTCCGTGGGACCTTCATATACATCAATAACGTAATATAACGTAACCTAAACCAACCTATCATATCGGCGGTAATATTTGAAAACATTCCTGTCGATGTTGGCCTCTACGTTTCCGTGGGACTTTTATATACATCAATACGTAATTTAACCTAACCTAACCCAACCTATCATATCGGAGGTAATATTTGACAACATTCCTGGCGATTTGGCCTCTACGTCTCCGTGGGGCCTTCATATACATCAATGACGTAATCTAACCTAACCTAACCCAACCTAACATCTCGGCGGTAATATTTAACAACATTCCTGGCGAGTTGGCCTCTACGCCTCCGTGGGACCTGCATATACATCCATAACGTAATATAACCTAACCCAACCCAACCTATCATCTCGGCGGAAATATTTGAGAACATTCCTGGCGAGTTGGCCTCTATGACTCCGTGGGGCATTCATATACATCAATAACGTAGTATATCCTAACCTAACCCAACCTAACATCTCGGCGGTAATATTTGACAACATTCCTGGCGATTTGGCCTCTACGTCTCCGTAGGGCCTTCATATACATCAATAACGTAATCTAACCTAACCTAACCCAACCTAACATCTCGGCGGTAATATTTAACAACATTCCTGGCGAGTTGGCCTCTACGCCTCCGTGGGACCTGCATATACATCAATAACGTAATATAACCTAACCCAAAGCAACCTAACATCTCGGCACTAATATTTAACAACATTCCTGGCGAGTTGGCCTCTACGCCTCCGTGGGACCTGCATATACATCAATAACGTAATATAACCTAACCCAACCCAACCTAACATCTCGGCAAAAATATTTGACAACATTCCTGCCGAGTTGGCCTCTATGTCTCCGTGGGGCATTCATATACATCAATAACGTAGTATAACCTAACCTAACCCAACCTAACATCTCGGCGGTAATATTTGACAACAGTCCTGGCCAGTTGGACTCTACGTCTCCGTGGGACCTTCATATACATCAATAACGTAATATAACGTAACCTAAACCAACCTATCATATCGGCGGTAATATTTGAAAACATTCCTGTCGATGTTGGCCTCTACGTTTCCGTGGGACTTTTATATACATCAATACGTAATTTAACCTAACCTAACCCAACCTATCATATCGGTGGTAATATTTGACAACATTCCTGGCGATTTGGCCTCTACGTCTCCGTGGGGCCTTCATATACATCAATAACGTAATCTAACCTAACCTAACCCAACCTAACATCTCGGCGGTAATATTTAACAACATTCCTGGCGAGTTGGCCTCTACGTCTCCGTGGGACCTTCATATACATCAATAACGTAATATAACGTAACCTAAACCAACCTATCATATCGGCGGTAATATTTGAAAACATTCCTGTCGATGTTGGCCTCTACGTTTCCGTGGGACTTTTATATACATCAATACGTAATTTAACCTAACCTAACCCAAAGTAACATCTCGGCGGTAATATTTGGCAACATTCCTGGCTTGTTGGCCTCTACGTCTCCGTGGGACCTTCATACACCTCAATAACGTAATATAACCTACCCTAACCCAACCTAACATCTCGGCGGTAATATTTGACAACATTCCTGCCGAGTTGGCCTCTATGTCTCCGTGGGGCATTCATATACATCAATAACGTAATATAACCTAATGTAAACCAACCTATCATCTCGGCGGTAATATTTGACAACAGTCCTGGCCAGTTGGACTCTACGTCTCCGTGGGACCCTCATATACATCAATAACGTAATATAACGTAACCTAAACCAACCTATCATATCGGCGGTAATATTTGAAAACATTCCTGTCGATGTTGGCCTCTACGTTTCCGTGGGACTTTTATATACATCAATACGTAATTTAACCTAACCTAACCCAACCTATCATATCGGTGGTAATATTTGACAACATTCCTGGCGATTTGGCCTCTACGTCTCCGTGGGACCTGCATATACATCAATAACGTAATATAACCTAACCCAACCCAACCTATCATCTCGGCGGAAATATTTGAGAACATTCCTGGCGAGTTGGCCTCTATGTCTCCGTGGGGCATTCATATACATCAATAACGTAGTATATCCTAACCTAACCCAACCTAACATCTCGGCGGTAATATTTGACAACATTCCTGGCGATTTGGCCTCTACGTCTCCGTAGGGCCTTCATATACATCAATAACGTAATCTAACCTAACCTAACCCAACCTAACATCTCGGCGGTAATATTTAACAACATTCCTGGCGAGTTGGCCTCTACGCCTCCGTGGGACCTGCATATACATCAATAACGTAATATAACCTAACCCAAACCAACCTAACATCTCGGCACTAATATTTAACAACATTCCTGGCGAGTTGGCCTCTACGCCTCCGTGGGATCTGCATATACATCAATATCGTAATATTACCTAACCTAACCCAACCTATCATGTCGGCGGAAATATTTGAGAACATTCCTGGCGAGTTGGCCTCTATGTCTCCGTGGGGCATTCATATACATCAATAACGTAGTATAACCTAACCTAACCCAACCTAACATCTCGGCGGTAATATTTGACAACATTCCTGGCGATTTGGCCTCTACGTCTCCGTAGGGCCTTCATATACATCAATAACGTAATCTAACATAACCTAACCCAACCCAACATCTCGGCGGTAATATTTAACAACATTCCTGGCGAGTTGGCCTCTACGCCTCCGTGGGACCTGCATATACATCAATAACGTAATATAACCTAACCCAAACCAACCTAACATCTCGGCACTAATATTTAACAACATTCCTGGCGAGTTGGCCTCTACGCCTCCGTGGGACCTGCATATACATCAATAACGTAATATAACCTAACCCAACCCAACCTAACATCTCGGCGGTAATATTTGACAACATTCCTGCCGAGTTGGCCTCTATGTCTCCGTGGGGCATTCATATACATCAATAACGTAATATAACCTAACCTAAACCAACCTATCATCTCGGCGGTAATATTTGACAACAGTCCTGGCCAGTTGGACTCTACGTCTCCGTGGGACCTTCATATACATCAATAACGTAATATAACGTAACCTAAACCAACCTATCATATCGGCGGTAATATTTGAAAACATTCCTGTCGATGTTGGCCTCTACGTTTCCGTGGGACTTTTATATACATCAATACGTAATTTAACCTAACCTAACCCAACCTATCATATCGGTGGTAATATTTGACAACATTCCTGGCGATTTGGCCTCTACGTCTCCGTGGGGCCTTCATATACATCAATAACGTAATCTAACCTAACCCAACCCAACCTAACATCTCGGCGGTAATATTTGACAACATTCCTGGCGATTTGGCCTCTACGTCTCCGTAGGGCCTTCATATACATCAATAACGTAATCTAACCTAACCTAACCCAACCTAACATCTCGGCGGTAATATTTAACAACATTCCTGGCGAGTTGGCCTCTACGCCTCCGTGGGACCTGCATATACATCAATAACGTAATATAACCTAACCCAAACCAACCTAACATCTCGGCACTAATATTTAACAACATTCCTGGCGAGTTGGCCTCTACGCCTCCGTGGGACCTGCATATACATCAATAACGTAATATAACCTAACCCAACCCAACCTAACATCTCGGCGGTAATATTTGGCAACATTCCTGGCGAGTTGGCCTCTATGTCTCCGTGGGACCTGCATATACATCAATAACGTAATATAACCTAACCCAAACCAACCTAACATCTCGGCACTAATATTTAACAACATTCCTGGCGAGTTGGCCTCTACGCCTCCGTGGGACCTGCATATACATCAATAACGTAATATAACCTAACCCAACCCAACCTAACATCTCGGCGGTAATATTTGACAACATTCCTGCCGAGTTGGCCTCTATGTCTCCGTGGGGCATTCATATACATCAATAACGTAGTATAACCTAACCTAACCCAACCTAACATCTCGGCGGTAATAGTTGACAACATTCCTGGCGATTTGGCCTCTACGTCTCCGTAGGGCCTTCATATACATCAATAACGTAATCTAACCTAACCTAACCCAACCTAACATCTCGGCGGTAATATTTAACAACATTCCTGGCGAGTTGGCCTCTACGCCTCCGTGGGACCTGCATATACATCAATAACGTAATATAACCTAACCCAAACCAACCTAACATCTCGGCACTAATATTTAACAACATTCCTGGCTAGTTGGCCTCTACGCCTCCGTGGGACCTGCATATACATCAATAACGTAATATAACCTAACCCAACCCAACCTAACATCTCGGCGGTAATATTTTACAACATTCCTGCCGAGTTGGCCTCTACGCCTCCGTGGGACCTGCATATACATCAATAACGTAATATAACCTAACCCAACCCAACCTAACATCTCGGCGGTAATATTTGACAACATTCCTGCCGAGTTGGCCTCTATGTCTCCGTGGGGCATTCATATACATCAATAACGCAATATAACCTAACCTAAACCAACCTATCATCTCGGCGGTAATATTTGACAACAGTCCTGGCCAGTTGGACTCTACGTCTCCGTGGGACCTTCATATACATCAATAACGTAATATAACGTAACCTAAACCAACCTATCATATCGGCGGTAATATTTGAAAACATTCCTGTCGATGTTGGCCTCTACGTTTCCGTGGGACTTTTATATACATCAATACGTAATTTAACCTAACCTAACCCAACCTATCATATCGGTGGTAATATTTGACAACATTCCTGGCGATTTGGCCTCTACGTCTCCGTAGGGCCTTCATATACATCAATAACGTAATCTAACCTAACCTAACCCAACCTAACATCTCGGCGGTAATATTTAACAACATTCCTGGCGAGTTGGCCTCTACGCCTCCGTGGGACCTGCATATACATCAATAACGTAATATAACCTAACCCAAACCAACCTAACATCTCGGCACTAATATTTAACAACATTCCTGGCGAGTTGGCCTCTACGCCTCCGTGGGACCTGCATATACATCAATAACGTAATATAACCTAACCCAACCCAACCTAACATCTCGGCGGTAATATTTGGCAACATTCCTGGCGAGTTGGCCTCTATGTCTCCGTGGGACCTGCATATACATCAATAACGTAATATAACCTAACCCAAACCAACCTAACATCTCGGCACTAATATTTAACAACATTCCTGGCGAGTTGGCCTCTACGCCTCCGTGGGACCTGCATATACATCAATAACGTAATATAACCTAACCCAACCCAACCTAACATCTCGGCGGTAATATTTGACAACATTCCTGGCGATTTGGCCTCTACGTCTCCGTGGGGCCTTCATATACATCAATAACGTAATCTAACCTAACCTAACCCAACCTAACATCTCGGCGGTAATATTTAACAACATTCCTGGCGAGTTGGCCTCTACGGCTCCGTGGGACCTGCATATACATCAATAACGTAATATAACCTAACCCAACCCAACCTATCATCTCGGCGGAAATATTTGAGAACATTCCTGGCGAGTTGGCCTCTATGTCTCCGTGGGGCATTCATATACATCAATAACGTAGTATATCCTAACCTAACCCAACCTAACATCTCGGCGGTAATATTTGACAACATTCCTGGCGATTTGGCCTCTACGTCTCCGTAGGGCCTTCATATACATCAATAACGTAATCTAACCTAACCTAACCCAACCTAACATCTCGGCGGTAATATTTAACAACATTCCTGGCGAGTTGGCCTCTACGCCTCCGTGGGACCTGCATATACATCAATAACGTAATATAACCTAACCCAAACCAACCTAACATCTCGGCACTAATATTTAACAACATTCCTGGCGAGTTGGCCTCTACCCCTCCGTGGGACCTGCATATACATCAATAACGTAATATAACCTAACCCAACCCAACCTAACATCTCGGCGGTAATATTTGGCAACATTCCTGGCGAGTTGGCCTCTATGTCTCCGTGGGACCTGCATATACATCAATAACGTAATATAACCTAACCCAAACCAACCTAACATCTCGGCACTAATATTTAACAACATTCCTGGCGAGTTGGCCTCTACGCCTCCGTGGGACCTGCATATACATCAATAACGTAATATAACCTAACCCAACCCAACCTAACATCTCGGCGGTAATATTTGACAACATTCCTGGCGATTTGGCCTCTACGTCTCCGTGGGGCCTTCATATACATCAATAACGTAATCTAACCTAACCTAACCCAACCTAACATCTCGGCGGTAATATTTAACAACATTCCTGGCGAGTTGGCCTCTACGGCTCCGTGGGACCTGCATATACATCAATAACGTAATATAACCTAACCCAACCCAACCTAACATCTCGGCACTAATATTTGACAACATTCCTGGCGAGTTGGCCTCTACGTCTCCGTGGGACCTTCATATACATCAATAACGTAATATAACGTAACCTAAACCAACCTATCATATCGGCGGTAATATTTGAAAACATTCCTGTCGATGTTGGCCTCTACGTTTCCGTGGGACTTTTATATACATCAATACGTAATTTAACCTAACCTAACCCAACGTAACATATCGGCGGTAATATTTGGCAACATTCCTGGCTTGTTGGCCTCTACGTCTCCGTGGGACCTTCATACACATCAATAACGTAATATAACCTACCCTAACCCAACCTTACATCTCGGCGGTAATATTTGACAACATTCCTGGCCAGTTGGCCTCTACGTCTCCGTGGGACCTGCATATACATCAATAACGTAATATAACCTAACCCAAACCAACCTAACATCTCGGCACTAATATTTAACAACATTCCTGGCGAGTTGGCCTCTACGCCTCCGTGGGATCTGCATATACATCAATATCGTAATATTACCTAACCTAACCCAACCTATCATGTCGGCGGAAATATTTGAGAACATTCCTGGCGAGTTGGCCTCTATGTCTCCGTGGGGCATTCATATACATCAATAACGTAATCTAACCTAACCCAACCCAACCTAACATCTCGGCGGTAATATTTGACAACATTCCTGGCGATTTGGCCTCTACGTCTCCGTAGGGCCTTCATATACATCAATAACGTAATCTAACCTAACCTAACCCAACCTAACATCTCGGCGGTAATATTTAACAACATTCCTGGCGAGTTGGCCTCTACGCCTCCGTGGGACCTGCATATACATCAATAACGTAATATAACCTAACCCAAACCAACCTAACATCTCGGCACTAATATTTAACAACATTCCTGGCGAGTTGGCCTCTACGCCTCCGTGGGACCTGCATATACATCAATAACGTAATATAACCTAACCCAAACCAACCTAACATCTCGGCACTAATATTTAACAACATTCCTGGCGAGTTGGCCTCTACGCCTCCGTGGGACCTGCATATACATCAATAACGTAATATAACCTAACCCAACCCAACCTAACATCTCGGCGGTAATATTTTACAACATTCCTGCCGAGTTGGCCTCTATGTCTCCGTGGGGCATTCATATACATCAATAACGCAATATAACCTAACCTAAACCAACCTATCATCTCGGCGGTAATATTTGACAACAGTCCTGGCCAGTTGGACTCTACGTCTCCGTGGGACCTTCATATACATCAATAACGTAATATAACGTAACCTAAACCAACCTATCATATCGGCGGTAATATTTGAAAACATTCCTGTCGATGTTGGCCTCTACGTTTCCGTGGGACTTTTATATACATCAATACGTAATTTAACCTAACCTAACCCAACCTATCATATCGGTGGTAATATTTGACAACATTCCTGGCGATTTGGCCTCTACGTCTCCGTAGGGCCTTCATATACATCAATAACGTAATCTAACCTAACCTAACCCAACCTAACATCTCGGCGGTAATATTTAACAACATTCCTGGCGAGTTGGCCTCTACGCCTCCGTGGGACCTGCATATACATCAATAACGTAATATAACCTAACCCAAACCAACCTAACATCTCGGCACTAATATTTAACAACATTCCTGGCGAGTTGGCCTCTACGCCTCCGTGGGACCTGCATATACATCAATAACGTAATATAACCTAACCCAACCCAACCTAACATCTCGGCGGTAATATTTGGCAACATTCCTGGCGAGTTGGCCTCTATGTCTCCGTGGGACCTGCATATACATCAATAACGTAATATAACCTAACCCAAACCAACCTAACATCTCGGCACTAATATTTAACAACATTCCTGGCGAGTTGGCCTCTACGCCTCCGTGGGACCTGCATATACATCAATAACGTAATATAACCTAACCCAACCCAACCTAACATCTCGGCGGTAATATTTGACAACATTCCTGGCGATTTGGCCTCTACGTCTCCGTGGGGCCTTCATATACATCAATAACGTAATCTAACCTAACCTAACCCAACCTAACATCTCGGCGGTAATATTTAACAACATTCCTGGCGAGGTGGCCTCTACGGCTCCGTGGGACCTGCATATACATCAATAACGTAATATAACCTAACCCAACCCAACCTATCATCTCGGCGGAAATATTTGAGAACATTCCTGGCGAGTTGGCCTCTATGTCTCCGTGGGGCATTCATATACATCAATAACGTAGTATATCCTAACCTAACCCAACCTAACATCTCGGCGGTAATATTTGACAACATTCCTGGCGATTTGGCCTCTACGTCTCCGTAGGGCCTTCATATACATCAATAACGTAATCTAACCTAACCTAACCCAACCTAACATCTCGGCGGTAATATTTAACAACATTCCTGGCGAGTTGGCCTCTACGCCTCCGTGGGACCTGTATATACATCAATAACGTAATATAACCTAACCCAAACCAACCTAACATCTCGGCACTAATATTTAACAACATTCCTGGCGAGTTGGCCTCTACCCCTCCGTGGGACCTGCATATACATCAATAACGTAATATAACCTAACCCAACCCAACCTAACATCTCGGCGGTAATATTTGGCAACATTCCTGGCGAGTTGGCCTCTATGTCTCCGTGGGACCTGCATATACATCAATAACGTAATATAACCTAACCCAAACCAACCTAACATCTCGGCACTAATATTTAACAACATTCCTGGCGAGTTGGCCTCTACGCCTCCGTGGGACCTGCATATACATCAATAACGTAATATAACCTAACCCAACCCAACCTAACATCTCGGCGGTAATATTTGACAACATTCCTGGCGATTTGGCCTCTACGTCTCCGTGGGACCTTCATACACATCAATAACGTAATATAACCTACCCTAACCCAACCTTACATCTCGGCGGTAATATTTGACAACATTCCTGGCCAGTTGGCCTCTACGTCTCCGTGGGACCTGCATATACATCAATAACGTAATATAACCTAACCCAAACCAACCTAACATCTCGGCACTAATATTTAACAACATTCCTGGCGAGTTGGCCTCTACCCCTCCGTGGGACCTGCATATACATCAATAACGTAATATAACCTAACCCAACCCAACCTAACATCTCGGCGGTAATATTTGGCAACATTCCTGGCGAGTTGGCCTCTATGTCTCCGTGGGACCTGCATATACATCAATAACGTAATATAACCTAACCCAAACCAACCTAACATCTCGGCACTAATATTTAACAACATTCCTGGCGAGTTGGCCTCTACGCCTCCGTGGGACCTGCATATACATCAATAACGTAATATAACCTAACCCAACCCAACCTAACATCTCGGCGGTAATATTTGACAACATTCCTGGCGATTTGGCCTCTACGTCTCCGTGGGGCCTTCATATACATCAATAACGTAATCTAACCTAACCTAACCCAACCTAACATCTCGGCGGTAATATTTAACAACATTCCTGGCGAGTTGGCCTCTACGGCTCCGTGGGACCTGCATATACATCAATAACGTAATATAACCTAACCCAACCCAACCTAACATCTCGGCACTAATATTTGACAACATTCCTGGCGAGTTGGCCTCTACGTCTCCGTGGGACCTTCATATACATCAATAACGTAATATAACGTAACCTAAACCAACCTATCATATCGGCGGTAATATTGAAAACATTCCTGTCGATGTTGGCCTCTACGTTTCCGTGGGACTTTTATATACATCAATACGTAATTTAACCTAACCTAACCCAACGTAACATCTCGGCGGTAATATTTGGCAACATTCCTGGCTTGTTGGCCTCTACGTCTCCGTGGGACCTTCATACACATCAATAACGTAATATAACCTACCCTAACCCAACCTTACATCTCGGCGGTAATATTTGACAACATTCCTGGCCAGTTGGCCTCTACGTCTCCGTGGGACCTGCATATACATCAATAACGTAATATAACCTAACCCAAACCAACCTAACATCTCGGCACTAATATTTAACAACATTCCTGGCGAGTTGGCCTCTACGCCTCCGTGGGATCTGCATATACATCAATATCGTAATATTACCTAACCTAACCCAACCTATCATGTCGGCGGAAATATTTGAGAACATTCCTGGCGAGTTGGCCTCTATGTCTCCGTGGGGCATTCATATACATCAATAACGTAGTATAACCTAACCTAACCCAACCTAACATCTCGGCGGTAATATTTGACAACATTCCTGGCGATTTGGCCTCTACGTCTCCGTAGGGCCTTCATATACATCAATAACGTAATCTAACCTAACCTAACCCAACCCAACATCTCGGCGGTAATATTTAACAACATTCCTGGCGAGTTGGCCTCTACGCCTCCGTGGGACCTGCATATACATCAATAACGTAATATAACCTAACCCAAACCAACCTAACATCTCGGCACTAATATTTAACAACATTCCTGGCGAGTTGGCCTCTACGCCTCCGTGGGACCTGCATATACATCAATAACGTAATATAACCTAACCCAACCCAACCTAACATCTCGGCGGTAATATTTGACAACATTCCTGCCGAGTTGGCCTCTATGTCTCCGTGGGGCATTCATATACATCAATAACGTAATATAACCTAACCTAAACCAACCTATCATCTCGGCGGTAATATTTGACAACAGTCCTGGCCAGTTGGACTCTACGTCTCCGTGGGACCTTCATATACATCAATAACGTAATATAACGTAACCTAAACCAACCTATCATATCGGCGGTAATATTTGAAAACATTCCTGTCGATGTTGGCCTCTACGTTTCCGTGGGACTTTTATATACATCAATACGTAATTTAACCTAACCTAACCCAACCTATCATATCGGTGGTAATATTTGACAACATTCCTGGCGATTTGGCCTCTACGTCTCCGTGGGGCCTTCATATACATCAATAACGTAATCTAACCTAACCCAACCCAACCTAACATCTCGGCGGTAATATTTGACAACATTCCTGGCGATTTGGCCTCTACGTCTCCGTAGGGCCTTCATATACATCAATAACGTAATCTAACCTAACCTAACCCAACCTAACATCTCGGCGGTAATATTTAACAACATTCCTGGCGAGTTGGCCTCTACGCCTCCGTGGGACCTGCATATACATCAATAACGTAATATAACCTAACCCAAACCAACCTAACATCTCGGCACTAATATTTAACAACATTCCTGGCGAGTTGGCCTCTACGCCTCCGTGGGACCTGCATATACATCAATAACGTAATATAACCTAACCCAACCCAACCTAACATCTCGGCGGTAATATTTGGCAACATTCCTGGCGAGTTGGCCTCTATGTCTCCGTGGGACCTGCATATACATCAATAACGTAATATAACCTAACCCAAACAAACCTAACATCTCGGCACTAATATTTAACAACATTCCTGGCGAGTTGGCCTCTACGCCTCCGTGGGACCTGCATATACATCAATAACGTAATATAACCTAACCCAACCCAACCTAACATCTCGGCGGTAATATTTGACAACATTCCTGGCGATTTAGCCTCTACGTCTCCGTGGGACCTGCATATACATCAATAACGTAATATAACCTAACCCAACCCAACCTAACATCTCGGCTCTAATATTTGACAACATTCCTGGCGAGTTGGCCTCTACGTCTCCGTGGGACCTTCATATACATCAATAACGTAATATAACGTAACCTAAACCAACCTATCATATCGGCGGTAATATTTGAAAACATTCCTGTCGATGTTGGCCTCTACGTTTCCGTGGGACTTTTATATACATCAATACGTAATTTAACCTAACCTAACCCAACCTATCATATCGGTGGTAATATTTGACAACATTCCTGGCGATTTGGCCTCTACGTCTCCGTGGGGCCTTCATATACATCAATAACGTAATCTAACCTAACCTAACCCAACCTAACATCTCGGCGGTAATATTTAACAACATTCCTGGCGAGTTGGCCTCTACGCCTCCGTGGGACCTGCATATACATCAATAACGTAATATAACCTAACCCAACCCAACCTATCATCTCGGCGGAAATATTTGAGAACATTCCTGGCGAGTTGGCCTCTATGTCTCCGTGGGGCATTCATATACATCAATAACGTAGTATATCCTAACCTAACCCAACCTAACATCTCGGCGGTAATATTTGACAACATTCCTGGCGATTTGGCCTCTACGTCTCCGTAGGGCCTTCATATACATCAATAACGTAATCTAACCTAACCTAACCCAACCTAACATCTCGGCGGTAATATTTAACAACATTCCTGGCGAGTTGGCCTCTACGCCTCCGTGGGACCTGCATATACATCAATAACGTAATATAACCTAACCCAAACCAACCTAACATCTCGGCACTAATATTTAACAACATTCCTGGCGAGTTGGCCTCTACCCCTCCGTGGGACCTGCATATACATCAATAACGTAATATAACCTAACCCAACCCAACCTAACATCTCGGCGGTAATATTTGGCAACATTCCTGGCGAGTTGGCCTCTATGTCTCCGTGGGACCTGCATATACATCAATAACGTAATATAACCTAACCCAAACCAACCTAACATCTCGGCACTAATATTTAACAACATTCCTGGCGAGTTGGCCTCTACGCCTCCGTGGGACCTGCATATACATCAATAACGTAATATAACCTAACCCAACCCAACCTAACATCTCGGCGGTAATATTTGACAACATTCCTGGCGATTTGGCCTCTACGTCTCCGTGGGGCCTTCATATACATCAATAACGTAATCTAACCTAACCTAACCCAACCTAACATCTCGGCGGTAATATTTAACAACGTTCCTGGCGAGTTGGCCTCTACGGCTCCGTGGGACCTGCATATACATCAATAACGTAATATAACCTAACCCAACCCAACCTAACATCTCGGCACTAATATTTGACAACATTCCTGGCGAGTTGGCCTCTACGTCTCCGTGGGACCTTCATATACATCAATAACGTAATCTAACCTAACCTAACCCAACCTAACATCTCGGCGATAATATTTAACAACATTCCTGGCGAGTTGGCCTCTACGGCTCCGTGGGACCTGCATATACATCAATAACGTAATATAACCTAACCCAACCCAACCTAACATCTCGGCACTAATATTTGACAACATTCCTGGCGAGTTGGCCTCTACGTCTCCGTGGGACCTTCATATACATCAATAACGTAATATAACGTAACCTAAACCAACCTATCATATCGGCGGTAATATTTGAAAACATTCCTGTCGATGTTGGCCTCTACGTTTCCGTGGGACTTTTATATACATCAATACGTAATTTAACCTAACCTAACCCAAAGTAACATCTAGGCGGTAATATTTGGCAACATTCCTGGCTTGTTGGCCTCTACGTCTCCGTGGGACCTTCATACACATCAATAACGTAATATAACCTACCCTAACCCAACCTTACATCTCGGCGGTAATATTTGACAACGTTCCTGGCCAGTTGGCCTCTACGTCTCCGTGGGACCTCCATATACATCAATAACGTAATATAACGTAACCTAAACCAACCTATCATATCGGCGGTAATATTTGAAAACATTCCTGTCGATGTTGGCCTCTACGTCTCCGTGGGACCTTCATATACATCAATAACGTAATATAACCTAACCCAACCCAACCTATCATCTCGGCGGAAATATTTGAGAACATTCCTGGCGAGTTGGCCTCTACGTCTCCGTGGGACTTTTATATACATCAAAACGTAATTTAACCTAACCTAACCAAACGTAACATCTGGGCAGTAATATTTGACAACATTCCTGTCGAGTTGGCCTCTACGTCTCCGCGGGACTTTTATATACATCAATAACGTAATTTAACCTAACCGAACCCAACATAACATCTCGGCGGTAATATTTGGCAACATTCCTGGCGAGTTGGCCTCTACGTCTCCGTGGGACCTTCATACACATCAATAACGTAATATAATCTAACCTAACCCAACCTATCATCTCGGCGGTAATATTTGACAACATTCCTGGCCAGTTGGCCTCTACGTCTCCGTGGGACCTTCATATACATCAATAACGTAATATAACGTAACCTAAACCAACCTATCATATCGGCGGTAATATTTGAAAACATTCCTGTCGATGTTGGCCTCTACGTCTCCGTGGGACCTTCATATACATCAATAACGTAATATAACGTAACCTAAACCAACCTATCATATCGGCGGTAATATTTGAAAACATTCCTGTCGATGTTGGCCTCTAAGTCTCCGTGGGACCTTCATATACATCAATAACGTAATATTACCTAACCTAACCCAACCTATCATCTCGGCGGAAATATTTGAGAACACTCCTGTCGATGTTGGCTTCTACGTCTCCGTAGGACTTTTATATACATCAATAACGTAATTTAACCTAACCTAACCCAACGTAACATCTCGGCGGTAATATTTGGCAACATTCCTGGCTTGTTGGCCTCTACGTCTCCGTGGGACCTTCATATACATCAATCACGTAATATAACCTAACCTAACCCAACCTAACATCTCGGCGGTAATATTTGAGAACATTCCTGGCGAGTTGGCCTCTACGTCTCCGTGGGACTTTTATATACATCAAAACGTTATTTAACCTAACCTAACCCAACCTATCATCTCGGCGGTAATATTTGACAACATTCCAGGCCAGTTGGCCTCTATGTCTCCGTGGGGCATTCATATACATCAATAACGTAATATAACCTAACCTAACCCAACCTAACATCTCGGCGGTAATATTTAACAACATTCCTGGCGAGTTGGCCTCTACGCCTCCGTGGGACCTGCATATACATCAATAACGTAATATAACCTAACCTAACCCAACCTAACATCTCGGCGGTAATATTTAACAACATTCCTGGCGAGTTGGCCTCTACGCCGCCGTGGGACCTGCATATACATCAATAACGTAATATAACCTAACCCAACCCAACCTATCATCTCGGCGGAAATATTTGAGAACATTCCTGGCGAGTTGGCCTCTATGTCTCCGTGGGGCATTCATATACATCAATAACGTAGTATATCCTAACCTAACCCAACCTAACATCTCGGCGGTAATATTTGACAACATTCCTGGCGATTTGGCCTCTACGTCTCCGTAGGGCCTTCATATACATCAATAACGTAATCTAACCTAACCTAACCCAACCTAACATCTCGGCGGTAATATTTAACAACATTCCTGGCGAGTTGGCCTCTACGCCTCCGTGGGACCTGCATATACATCAATAACGTAATATAACCTAACCCAAACCAACCTAACATCTCGGCACTGATATTTAACAACATTCCTGGCGAGTTGGCCTCTACGCCTCCGTGGGACCTGCATATACATCAATAACGTAATATAACCTAACCCAACCCAACCTAACATCTCGGCGGTAATATTTGGCAACATTCCTGGCGAGTTGGCCTCTATGTCTCCGTGGGACCTGCATATACATCAATAACGTAATATAACCTAACCCAAACCAACCTAACATCTCGGCACTAATATTTAACAACATTCCTGGCGAGTTGGCCTCTACGCCTCCGTGGGACCTGCATATACATCAATAACGTAATATAACCTAACCCAACCCAACCTAACATCTCGGCGGTAATATTTGACAACATTCCTGGCGATTTGGCCTCTACGTCTCCGTGGGGCCTTCATATACATCAATAACGTAATCTAACCTAACCTAACCCAACCTAACATCTCGGCGATAATATTTAACAACATTCCTGGCGAGTTGGCCTCTACGGCTCCGTGGGACCTGCATATACATCAATAACGTAATATAACCTAACCCAACCCAACCTAACATCTCGGCACTAATATTTGACAACATTCCTGGCGAGTTGGCCTCTACGTCTCCGTGGGACCTTCATATACATCAATAACGTAATATAACGTAACCTAAACCAACCTATCATATCGGCGGTAATATTTGAAAACATTCCTGTCGATGTTGGCCTCTACGTTTCGGTGGGACTTTTATATACATCAATACGTAATTTAACCTAACCTAACCCAAAGTAACATCTCGGCGGTAATATTTGGCAACATTCCTGGCTTGTTGGCCTCTACGTCTCCGTGGGACCTTCATACACATCAATAACGTAATATAACCTACCCTAACCCAACCTTACATCTCGGCGGTAATATTTGACAACGTTCCTGGCCAGTTGGCCTCTACGTCTCCGTGGGACCTTCATATACATCAATAACGTAATATAACGTAACCTAAACCAACCTATCATATCGGCGGTAATATTTGAAAACATTCCTGTCGATGTTGGCCTCTACGTCTCCGTGGGACCTTCATATACATCAATAACGTAATATAACCTAACCCAACCCAACCTATCATCTCGGCGGAAATATTTGAGAACATTCCTGGCGAGTTGGCCTCTATGTCCCCGTGGGGCATTCATATACATCAATAACGTAGTATAACCTAACCTAACCCAACCTAACATATCGGCGGTAATATTTGACAACATTCCTGGCGATTTGGCCTCTACGTCTCCGTAGGGCCTTCATATACGTCAATAACGTAATCTAACCTAACCTAACCCACCCTAACATCTCGGCGGTAACATTTAACAACATTCCTGGCGAGTTGGCCTCTACGCCTCCGTGGGACCTGCATATACATCAATAACGTAATATAACCTAACCCAAACCAACCTAACATCTCGGCACTAATATTTAACAACATTCCTGGCGAGTTGGCCTCTACGCCTCCGTGGGATCTGCATATACATCAATATCGTAATATTACCTAACCTAACCCAACCTATCATGTCGGCGGAAATATTTGAGAACATTCCTGGCGAGTTGGCCTCTATGTCTCCGTGGGGCATTCATATACATCAATAACGTAGTATAACCTAACCTAACCCAACCTAACATCTCGGCGGTAATATTTGACAACATTCCTGGCGATTTGGCCTCTACGTCTCCGTAGGGCCTTCATATACATCAATAACGTAATCTAACCTAACCTAACCCAACCTAACATCTCGGCGGTAATATTTAACAACATTCCTGGCGAGTTGGCCTCTACGCCTCCGTGGCACCTGCATATACATCAATAACGTAATATAACCTAACCCAAACCAACCTAACATCTCGGCACTAATATTTAACAACATTCCTGGCGAGTTGGCCTCTACGCCTCCGTGGGACCTGCATATACATCAATAACGTAATATAACCTAACCCAACCCAACCTAACATCTCGGCGGTAATATTTGACAACATTCCTGCCGAGTTGGCCTCTATGTCTCCGTGGGGCATTCATATACATCAATAACGTAATATAACCTAACCTAAACCAACCTATCATCCCGGCGGTAATATTTGACAACAGTCCTGGCCAGTTGGACTCTACGTCTCCGTGGGACCTTCATATACATCAATAACGTAATATAACGTAACCTAAACCAACCTATCATATCGGCGGTAATATTTGAAAACATTCCTGTCGATGTTGGCCTCTACGTTTCCGTGGGACTTTTATATACATCAATACGTAATTTAACCTAACCTAACCCAACCTATCATATCGGTGGTAATATTTGACAACATTCCTGGCGATTTGGCCTCTACGTCTCCGTGGGGCCTTCATATACATCAATAACGTAATCTAACCTAACCTAACCCAACCTAACATCTCGGCGGTAATATTTAACAACATTCCTGGCGAGTTGGCCTCTACGCCTCCGTGGGACCTGCATATACATCAATAACGTAATATAACCTAACCCAACCCAACCTATCATCTCGGCGGAAATATTTGAGAACATTCCTGGCGAGTTGGCCTCTATGTCTCCGTGGGGCATTCATATACATCAATAACGTAGTATATCCTAACCTAACCCAACCTAACATCTCGGCGGTAATATTTGACAACATTCCTGGCGATTTGGCCTCTACGTCTCCGTAGGGCCTTCATATACATCAATAACGTAATCTAACCTAACCTAACCCAACCTAACATCTCGGCGGTAATATTTAACAACATTCCTGGCGAGTTGGCCTCTACGCCTCCGTGGGACCTGCATATACATCAATAACGTAATATAACCTAACCCAAACCAACCTAACATCTCGGCACTAATATTTAACAACATTCCTGGCGAGTTGGCCTCTACGCCTCCGTGGGACCTGCATATACATCAATAACGTAATATAACCTAACCCAACCCATCCTAACATCTCGGCGGTAATATTTGGCAACATTCCTGGCGAGTTGGCCTCTATGTCTCCGTGGGACCTGCATATACATCAATAACGTAATATAACCTAACCCAAACCAACCTAACATCTCGGCACTAATATTTAACAACATTCCTGGCGAGTTGGCCTCTACGCCTCCGTGGGACCTGCATATACATCAATAACGTAATATAACCTAACCCAACCCAACCTAACATCTCGGCGGTAATATTTGACAACATTCCTGGCGATTTGGCCTCTACGTCTCCGTGGGGCCTTCATATACATCAATAACGTAATCTAACCTAACCTAACCCAACCTAACATCTCGGCGGTAATATTTAACAACATTCCTGGCGAGTTGGCCTCTACGGCTCCGTGGGACCTGCATATACATCAATAACGTAATATAACCTAACCCAACCCAACCTAACATCTCGGCACTAATATTTGACAACATTCCTGGCGAGTTGGCCTCTACGTCTCCGTGGGACCTTCATATACATCAATAACGTAATATAACGTAACCTAAACCAACCTATCATATCGGCGGTAATATTTGACAACATTCCTGGCCAGTTGGCCTCTACGTCTCCGTGGGACCTTCATATACATCAATAACGTAATATAACGTAACCTAAACCAACCTATCATATCGGTGGTAATATTTGACAACATTCCTGGCGATTTGGCCTCTACGTCTCCGTGGGGCCTTCATATACATCAATAACGTAATCTAACCTAACCTAACCCAACCTAACATCTCGGCGGTAATATTTAACAACATTCCTGGCGAGTTGGCCTCTACGGCTCCGTGGGACCTGCATATACATCAATAACGTAATATAACCTAACCCAACCCAACCTAACATCTCGGCACTAATATTTGACAACATTCCTGGCGAGTTGGCCTCTACGTCTCCGTGGGACCTTCATATACATCAATAACGTAATATAACGTAACCTAAACCAACCTATCATATCGGCGGTAATATTTGAAAACATTCCTGTCGATGTTGGCCTCTACGTTTCCGTGGGACTTTTATATACATCAATACGTAATTTAACCTAACCTAACCCAACGTAACATCTCGGCGGTAATATTTGGCAACATTCCTGGCTTGTTGGCCTCTACGTCTCCGTGGGACCTTCATACACATCAATAACGTAATATAACCTACCCTAACCCAACCTTACATCTCGGCGGTAATATTTTACAACATTCCTGGCCAGTTGGCCTCTACGTCTCCGTGGGACCTTCATATACATCAATAACGTAATATAACGTAACCTAAACCAACCTATCATATCGGTGGTAATATTTGACAACATTCCTGGCGATTTGGCCTCTACGTCTCCGTGGGGCCTTCATATACATCAATAACGTAATTTAACCTAACCTAACCCAACGTAACATCTCGGCGGTAATATTTGGCAACATTCCTGGCTTGTTGGCCTCTAGGTCTCCGTGCGACCTTCATACACATCAATAACGTAATATAACGTAACCTAAACCAACCTATCATATCGGCGGTAATATTCGAAAACATTCCTGTCGATGTTGGCCTCTACGTTTCCGTGGGACTTTTATATACATCAATACGTAATTTAACCTAACCTAACCCAAACAATCATATCAGCGGTAATATTTGACAACATTCCTGGCGAGTTGGCCTCTACGTCTCCGTGGGACTTTCATATACATCAATAACGTAATATAACGTAACCTAAACCAACCTATCATATCGGCGGTAATATTTGAAAACATTCCTGTCGATGTTGGCATCTACGTCTCCGTGGGACCTTCATATACATCAATAACGTAATATAACGTAACCTAAACCAACCTATCATATCGGCGGTAATATTTGAAAACATTCCTGTCGATGTTGGCCTCTACGTCTCCGTGGGACCTTCATATACATCAATAACGTAATATTACCTAACCTAACCCAACCTATCATCTCGGCGGAAATATTTGAGAACACTCCTGTCGATGTTGGCTTCTACGTCTCCGTAGGCCTTTTATATACATCAATAACGTAATTTAACCTAACCTAACCCAACGTAACATCTCGGCGGTAATATTTGGCAACATTCCTGGCTTGTTGGCCTCTACGTCTCCGTGGGACCTTCATATACATCAATCACGTAATATAACCTAACCTAACCCAACCTAACATCTCGGCGGTAATATTTGAGAACATTCCTGGCGAGTTGGCCTCTACGTCTCCGTGGGACTTTTATATACATCAAAACGTAATTTAACCTAACCTAACCAAACGTAACATCTGGGCAGTAATATTTGACAACATTCCTGTCGAGTTGGCCTCTACGTCTCCGCGGGACTTTTATATACATCAATAACGTAATTTAACCTAACCGAACCCAACATAACATCTCGGCGGTAATATTTGGCAACATTCCTGGCGAGTTGGCCTCTACGTCTCCGTGGGACCTTCATACACATCAATAACGTAATATAATCTAACCTAACCCAACCTATCATCTCGGCGGTAATATTTGACAACATTCCTGGCCAGTTGGCCTCTACGTCTCCGTGGGACCTTCATATACATCAATAACGTAATATAACGTAACCTAAACCAACCTATCATATCGGCGGTAATATTTGAAAACATTCCTGTCGATGTTGGCCTCTACGTCTCCGTGGGACTTTTATATACATCAAAACGTAATTTAACCTAACCGAACCCAACGTAACATCTCGGCGGTAATATTTGACAACATTCCTGGCCAGTTGGCCTCTACGTCTCCGTGGGACCTTCATATACGTCAATAACGTAATATAACGTAACCTAAACCAACCTATCATATCGGTGGTAATATTTGACAACATTCCTGGCGATTTGGCCTCTACGTCTCCGTGGGGCCTTCATATACATCAATAACGTAATCTAACCTAAGCTAACCCAACCTAACATCTCGGCGGTAATATTTAACAACATTCCTGGCGAAGTGGCCTCTACGCCTCCGTGGGACCTGCATATACATCAATAACGTAATATAACCTAACCCAACCTAACCTAACATCTCGGCACTAATATTTGACAACATTCTTGGCGAGTTGGCCTCTACGTCTCCGTGCGTCCTTCATATACATCAATAACGTAATATAACGTAACCTAACCCAACCAATCATATCGGCGGTAATATTTGACAACATTCCTGGCGAATTTGCCTCTACGTCTCCGTGGGATCATCATATACATCAATAACGTAATATAACGTAACCTAAACCAACCTATCATATCGGCGGTAATAGTTGAAAACATTCCTGTCGATGTTGGCCTCTACGTCTCCGTGGGACCTTCATATACATCAATAACGTAATATTACCTAACCTAACCCAACCTATCATCTCGGCGGAAATATTTGAGAACATTCCTGGCGACTTGGCCTCTATGTCTCCGTGGGGCATTCATATACATCAATAACGTAGTATCAACTAACCTAACCCAACCTAACATCTCGGCGGTAATATTTGACAACATTCCTGGCGATTTGGCCTCTACGTCTCCGTAGGGTCTTCATATACATCAATAACGTAATCTAACCTAACCTAACCCAACCTAACATCTCGGCGGTAATATTTAACAACATTCCTGGCGAGTTGGCCTCTACGGCTCCGTGGGACCTGCATATACATCAATAACGTAATATAACCTAACCCAACCCAACCTAACATCTCGGCACTAATATTTGACAACATTCCTGGCGAGTTGGCCTCTACGTCTCCGTGGGACCTTCATATACATCAATAACGTAATATAACGTAACCTAAACCAACCTATCATATCGGCGGTAATATTTGACAACATTCCTGGCCAGTTGGCCTCTACGTCTCCGTGGGACCTTCATATACATCAATAACGTAATATAACGTAACCTAAACCAACCTATCATATCGGTGGTAATATTTGACAACATTCCTGGCGATTTGGCCTCTACGTCTCCGTGGGGCCTTCATATACATCAATAACGTAATCTAACCTAACCTAACCCAACCTAACATCTCGGCGGTAATATTTAACAACATTCCTGGCGAGTTGGCCTCTACGGCTCCGTGGGACCTGCATATACATCAATAACGTAATATAACCTAACCCAACCCAACCTAACATCTCGGCACTAATATTTGACAACATTCCTGGCGAGTTGGCCTCTACGTCTCCGTGGGACCTTCATATACATCAATAACGTAATATAACGTAACCTAAACCAACCTATCATATCGGCGGTAATATTTGAAAACATTCCTGTCGATGTTGGCCTCTACGTTTCCGTGGGACTTTTATATACATCAATACGTAATTTAACCTAACCTAACCCAACGTAACATCTCGGCGGTAATATTTGGCAACATTCCTGGCTTGTTGGCCTCTACGTCTCCGTGGGACCTTCATACACATCAATAACGTAATATAACCTACCCTAACCCAACCTTACATCTCGGCGGTAATATTTTACAACATTCCTGGCCAGTTGGCCTCTACGTCTCCGTGGGACCTTCATATACATCAATAACGTAATATAACGTAACCTAAACCAACCTATCATATCGGTGGTAATATTTGACAACATTCCTGGCGATTTGGCCTCTACGTCTCCGTGGGGCCTTCATATACATCAATAACGTAATTTAACCTAACCTAACCCAACGTAACATCTCGGCGGTAATATTTGGCAACATTCCTGGCTTGTTGGCCTCTAGGTCTCCGTGCGACCTTCATACACATCAATAACGTAATATAACGTAACCTAAACCAACCTATCATATCGGCGGTAATATTCGAAAACATTCCTGTCGATGTTGGCCTCTACGTTTCCGTGGGACTTTTATATACATCAATACGTAATTTAACCTAACCTAACCCAAACAATCATATCAGCGGTAATATTTGACAACATTCCTGGCGAGTTGGCCTCTACGTCTCCGTGGGACTTTCATATACATCAATAACGTAATATAACGTAACCTAAACCAACCTATCATATCGGCGGTAATATTTGAAAACATTCCTGTCGATGTTGGCATCTACGTCTCCGTGGGACCTTCATATACATCAATAACGTAATATAACGTAACCTAAACCAACCTATCATATCGGCGGTAATATTTGAAAACATTCCTGTCGATGTTGGCCTCTACGTCTCCGTGGGACCTTCATATACATCAATAACGTAATATTACCTAACCTAACCCAACCTATCATCTCGGCGGAAATATTTGAGAACACTCCTGTCGATGTTGGCTTCTACGTCTCCGTAGGCCTTTTATATACATCAATAACGTAATTTAACCTAACCTAACCCAACGTAACATCTCGGCGGTAATATTTGGCAACATTCCTGGCTTGTTGGCCTCTACGTCTCCGTGGGACCTTCATATACATCAATCACGTAATATAACCTAACCTAACCCAACCTAACATCTCGGCGGTAATATTTGAGAACATTCCTGGCGAGTTGGCCTCTACGTCTCCGTGGGACTTTTATATACATCAAAACGTAATTTAACCTAACCTAACCAAACGTAACATCTGGGCAGTAATATTTGACAACATTCCTGTCGAGTTGGCCTCTACGTCTCCGCGGGACTTTTATATACATCAATAACGTAATTTAACCTAACCGAACCCAACATAACATCTCGGCGGTAATATTTGGCAACATTCCTGGCGAGTTGGCCTCTACGTCTCCGTGGGACCTTCATACACATCAATAACGTAATATAATCTAACCTAACCCAACCTATCATCTCGGCGGTAATATTTGACAACATTCCTGGCCAGTTGGCCTCTACGTCTCCGTGGGACCTTCATATACATCAATAACGTAATATAACGTAACCTAAACCAACCTATCATATCGGCGGTAATATTTGAAAACATTCCTGTCGATGTTGGCCTCTACGTCTCCGTGGGACTTTTATATACATCAAAACGTAATTTAACCTAACCGAACCCAACGTAACATCTCGGCGGTAATATTTGACAACATTCCTGGCCAGTTGGCCTCTACGTCTCCGTGGGACCTTCATATACATCAATAACGTAATATAACGTAACCTAAACCAACCTATCATATCGGTGGTAATATTTGACAACATTCCTGGCGATTTGGCCTCTACGTCTCCGTGGGGCCTTCATATACATCAATAACGTAATCTAACCTAAGCTAACCCAACCTAACATCTCGGCGGTAATATTTAACAACATTCCTGGCGAGGTGGCCTCTACGCCTCCGTGGGACCTGCATATACATCAATAACGTAATATAACCTAACCCAACCCAACCTAACATCTCGGCACTAATATTTGACAACATTCTTGGCGAGTTGGCCTCTACGTCTCCGTGCGTCCTTCATATACATCAATAACGTAATATAACGTAACCTAACCCAACCAATCATATCGGCGGTAATATTTGACAACATTCCTGGCGAATTTGCCTCTACGTCTCCGTGGGACCATCATATACATCAATAACGTAATATAACGTAACCTAAACCAACCTATCATATCGGCGGTAATAGTTGAAAACATTCCTGTCGATGTTGGCCTCTACGTCTCCGTGGGACCTTCATATACATCAATAACGTAATATTACCTAACCTAACCCAACCTATCATCTCGGCGGAAATATTTGAGAACATTCCTGGCGACTTGGCCTCTATGTCTCCGTGGGGCATTCATATACATCAATAACGTAGTATCAACTAACCTAACCCAACCTAACATCTCGGCGGTAATATTTGACAACATTCCTGGCGATTTGGCCTCTACGTCTCCGTAGGGTCTTCATATACATCAATAACGTAATCTAACCTAACCTAACCCAACCTAACATCTCGGCGGTAATATTTAACAACATTCCTGGCTAGTTGGCCTCTACGCCTCCGTGGGACCTGCATATACATCAATAACGTAATATAACCTTACCCAAACCAACCTAACACCTCGGCACTAATATTTAACAACATTCCTGGCGAGTTGGCCTCTACGCCTCCGTGGGACCTGCATATACATCAATAACGTAATATAACCTAACCCAACCCAACCTAACATCTCGGCGGTAATATTTGACAACATTCCTGGCGAGTTGGCCTCTATGTATCCGTGGGGCATTCATATACATCAATAACGTAATATAACCTAACCTAAACCAACCTAACATCTCGGCGGTAATATTTAACAACATTCCTGGCGAGTTGGCCTCTACGCCTCCGTGGGACCTGCTTATACATCAATAACGTAATATAACCTAACCCAAACCAACCTATCATCTCGGCGGTAATATTTGACAACAGTCCTGGCCAGTTGGACTCTATGTCTCCGTGGGACCTTCATATACATCAATAACGTAATATAACGTAACCTAAACCAACCTATCATATCGGCGGTAATATTTGAAAACATTCCTGTCGATGTTGGCCTCTACGTTTCCGTGGGACTTTTATATACATCAATACGTAATTTAACCTAACCTAACCCAACCTATCATCTCGGCGGTAATATTTGAAAACATTCCTGTCGATGTTGGCCTCTACGTCTCCGTGGGACCTTCATATACATCAATAACGTAATATTACCTAACCTAACCCAACCTATCATCTCGGCGGAAATATTTGAGAACACTCCTGTCGATGTTGGCTTCTACGTCTCCGTAGGACTTTTATATACATCAATAACGTAATTTAACCTAACCTAACCCAACGTAACATCTCGGCGGTAATATTTGGCAACATTCCTGGCTTGTTGGCCTCTACGTCTCCGTGGGACCTTCATATACATCAATCACGTAATATAACCTAACCTAACCCAACCTAACATCTCGGCGGTAATATTTGAGAACATTCCTGGCGAGTTGGCCTCTACGTCTCCGTGGGACTTTTATATACATCAAAACGTAATTTAACCTAACCTAACCAAACGTAACATCTGGGCAGTAATATTTGACAACATTCCTGTCGAGTTGGCCTCTACGTCTCCGCGGGACTTTTATATACATCAATAACGTAATTTAACCTAACCGAACCCAACATAACATCTCGGCGGTAATATTTGGCAACATTCCTGGCTAGTTGGCCTCTACGTCTCCGTGGGACCTTCATACACATCAATAACGTAATATAATCTAACCTAACCCAACCTATCATCTCGGCGGAAATATTTGAGAACATTCCTGGCGACTTGGCCTCTATGTCTCCGTGGGGCATTCATATACATCAATAACGTAGTATCACCTAACCTAACCCAACCTAACATCTCGGCGGTAATATTTGACAACATTCCTGGCGATTTGGCCTCTACGTCTCCGTAGGGCCTTCATATACATCAATAACGTAATCTAACCTAACCTAACCCAACCTAACATCTCGGCGGTAATATTTAACAACATTCCTGGCTAGTTGGCCTCTACGCCTCCGTGGGACCTGCATATACATCAATAACGTAATATAACACAACCCAAACCAACCTAACATCTCGGCACTAATATTTAACAACATTCCTGGCGAGTTGGCCTCTACGCCTCCGTGGGACCTGCATATACATCAATAACGTAATATAACCTAACCCAACCCAACCTAACATCTCGGCGGTAATATTTGACAACATTCCTGGCGAGTTGGCCTCTATGTCTCCGTGGGGCATTCATATACATCAATAACGTAATATAACCTAACCTAAGCCAACCTAACATCTCGACGGTAATATTTAACAACATTGCTGGCGAGTTGGTCTCTACGCCTCCGTGGGACCTGCATATACATCAATAACGTAATATAACCTAACCCAAACCAACCTAACATCTCGGCACTAATATTTGACAACATTCCTGGCGAGTTGGCCTCTACCTCTCCGTGCGACCTTCACATACATCAATAACGTAATATAATCTAACCTAACCCAACCTATCATCTCGGCGGTAATATTTGACAACATTCCAGGCCAGTTGGCCTCTACGTCTCCGTGGGGCCTTCATATACATCAATAACGTAATCTAACCTAACCTAACCCAACCTAACATCTCGGCGGTAATATTTAACAACATTCCTGGCGAGTTGGCCTCTACGCCTCCGTGGGACCTGCATATACATCAATAACGTAATATAACCTAACCCAACCCAACCTAACATCTCGGCACTAATATTTGACAACATTCCAGGCGAGTTGGCCTCTACGTCTCCGTGCGTCTTTCGTATACATCAATAACGTAATATAACGTAACCTAACCCAACCAATCATATCGGCGGTAATATTTGACAACATTCCTGGCGAGTTGGCCTCTATGTCTCCGTGGGGCATTTATATACATCAATAACGTAATATAACCTAACCTAACTCAACCTAACATCTCGGCAGTAATATTTAACAACATTCCTGGCGAGTTGGCCTCTACGCCTCCGTGGGACCTTCACATACATCAATTACGTAATATAATCTAACCTAACCCAACCTATCATCTCGGCGGTAATATTTGACAACATTCCTGGCCAGTTGGCCTCTACGTTTCCGTGGGACTTTTATATACATCAATACGTAATTTAACCTAACCTAACCCAACGTAACATCTCGGCGGTAATATTTGGCAACATACCTGGCTTGTTGGCCTCTACGTCTCCGTGGGACCTTCATACACATCAATAACGTAATATAACGTAACCTAAACCAACCTATCATATCGGCGGTAATATTTGAAAACATTCCTGTCGATGTTGGCCTCTACGTTTCCGTGGGACTTTTATACACATCAATACGTAATTTAACCTAACCTAACCCAACCTATCATCTCGGCGGTAATATTTGACAACATTCCTGGCCAGTTGGCCTCTACGTCTCCGTGGGACCTTCATATACATCAATAACGTAATATAACGTAACCTAAACCAACCTAACATCTCGGCACTAATATTTAACAACATTCCTGGCGAGTTGGCCTCTACGCCTCCGTGGGAGCTGCATATACATCAATAACGTAATATAACCTAACCCAAACCAACCTAACATCTCGGCACTAATATTTAACAACATTCCTGGCGAGTTGGCCTCTACGCCTCCGTGGGACCTGCATATACATCAATAACGTAATATAACCTAACCCAACCCAACCTAACATCTCGGCGGTAATATTTGACAACATTCCTGGCGAGTTGGCCTCTATGTCTCCGTGGGGCATTCATATACATCAATAGCGTAATATAACGTAACCTAAACCAACCTATCATATCGGCGGTAATATTTGAAAACATTCCTGTCGATGTTGGCCTCTACGTTTCCGTGGGACTTTTATATACATCAATACGTAATTTAACCTAACCTAACCCAACGTAACATCTCGGCGGTAATATTTGGCAACATTACTGGCTTGTTGGCCTCTACGTCTACGTGGGACCTTCATACACATCAATAACGTAATATAACCTACCCTAACCCAACCTAACATCTCGGCGGTAATATTTGACAACATTCCTGGCCAGTTGGCCTCTACGTCTCCGTGGGACCTTCATATACATCAATAACGTAATATAACGTAACCTAAACCAACCTATCATATCGGTGGTAATATTTGACAACATTCCTGGCGATTTGGCCTCTACGTCTCCGTGGGGCCTTCATATACATCAATAACGTAATCTAACCTAACCTAACCCAACCTAACATCTCGGCGGTAATATTTAACAACATTCCTGGCGAGTTGGCCTCTACGCCTCCGTGGGACCAGCATATACATCAATAACGTAATATAACCTAACCCAACCCAACCTAACATCTCGGCACTAATATTTGACAACATTCCAGGCGCTTTGGCCTCTACGTCTCCGTGCGTCTTTCGTATACATCAATAACGTATTATAACGTAACCTAACCCAAACAATCATATCGGCGGTAATATTTGACAACATTCCTGGCGAATTGGCCTCTACGTCTCCGTGTGACCTTCATATACATCAATAACGTAATATAACATAACCTAAACCAACCTATCATATCGGCGGGAATATTTGAAAACATTCCTGTCGATGTTGGCCTCTATGTCTCCGTGGGGCATTCATATTCATCAATAACGTAGTATAACCTAACCTAACCCAACCTAACATCTCGGCGGTAATATTTGACAACATTCCTGGCGAGCTGGCCTCTACGCCTCCGTGGGACCTGCATATACATCAATAACGTAATATAACCTAACCCAAACCAACCTAACATCTCGGCCCTAATATTTAACAACATTCCTGGCGAGTTGGCCTCTACGCCTCCGTGGGACCTGCATATACATCAATAAGGTAATATAACCTAACCCAACCCAACCTAACATCTCGGCGGTAATATTTGACAACATTCCTGGCGAGTTGGCCTCTATGTCTCCGTGGGGCATTCATATACATCAATAGCGTAATATAACCTAACCTAAACCAACCTAACATCTCGGCGGTAATATTTAACAACATTCCTGGCCAGTTGGCCTCTACGCCATCGTGGGACCTGCATATACATCAATAACGTAATATAACCTAACCCAACCCAACCTAACATCTCGGCACTAATATTTGACAACATTCCTGGCGAGTTGGCCTCTACGTCTCCGTGGGACCTTCATATACATCAATAACGTAATATAACGTAACCTAAACCAACCTATCATATCGGCGGTAATATTTGAAAACATTCCTGTCGATGTTGGCCTCTACGTTTCCGTGGGACTTTTATATACATCAATACGTAATTTAACCTAACCTAACCCAACGTAACATCTCGGCGGTAATATATGGCAACATTCCTGGCTTGTTGGCCTCTACGTCTCCGTGGGACCTTCATACACATCAATAACGTAATATAACCTACCCTCACCCAACCTAACATCTCGGCGGTAATATTTGACAACATTCCTGGCCAGTTGGCCTCTACGTCTCCGTGGGACCTTCATATACATCAATAACGTAATATAACCTAACCCAACCCAACCTAACATCTCGGCGGTAATATTTGACAACATTCCTGGCGAATTTGCCTCTACGTCTCCGTGGGACCTTCATATACATCAATAACGTAATATAACGTAACCTAAACCAACCTATCATATCGGCGGTAATAGTTGAAAACATTCCTGTCGATGTTGGCCTCTACGTCTCCGTGGGACCTTCATATACATCAATAACGTAATATTACCTAACCTAACCCAACCTATCATGTCGGCGGAAATATTTGAGAACATTCCTGGCGAGTTGTCCTCTATGTCTCCGTGGGGCATTCATATACATCAATAACGTAGTATAACCTAACCTAACCCAACCTAACATCTCGGCGGTAATATTTGACAACATTCCTGGCGAGTTGGCCTCTATGTCTCCGTGGGGCATTCATATACATCAATAAAGTAATATAACCTAACCTAAACCAACCTAACATCTCGGCGGTAATATTTAACAACATTCCTGGCGAGTTGGCCTCTACGCCTCCGTGGGACCTGCATATACATCAATAACGTAATATAACCTAACCCAACCCAACCTAACATCTCGGCACTAATATTTGACAACATTCCTGGCGAGTTGGCCTCTACGCCTCCGTGGGATCTTCATATACATGAATAACGTAATATAACCTAACCTAACCCAACCTATCATCTCGACGGTAATATTTGACAACAGTCCTGGCCAGTTGGACTCTATGTCTCCGTGGGACCTTCATATACATCAATAACGTAATATAACGTAACCTAAACCAACCTATCATATCGGCGGTAATATTTGAAAACATTCCTGGCCAGTTGGCCTCTACGTCTCCGTGGGACCTTCATATACATCAATAACGTAATATAACGTAACCTAAACCAACCTATCATATCGGTGGTAATATTTGACAACATTCCTGGCGATTTGGCCTCTACGTCTCCGTGGGGCCTTCATATACATCAATAACGTAATCTAACCTAATCTAACCCAACCTAACATCTCGGCGGTAATATTTAACAACATTCCTGGCGAGTTGGCCTCTACGCCTCCGTGGGACCAGCATATACAGCAATAAGGTAATATAACCTAACCCAACCCAACCTAACATCTCGGCGGTAATATTTGACAACATTCCTGGCGAGTTGGCCTCTATGTCTCCGTGGGGCATTCATATACATCAATAGCGTAATATAACCTAACCTAAACCAACGTAACATCTCGGCGGTAATATTTAACAACATTCCTGGCCAGTTGGCCTCTACGCCTCCGTGGGACCTGCATATACATCAATAACGTAATATAACCTAACCCAACCCAACCTAACATCTCGGCACTAATATTTGACAACATTCCTGGCGAGTTGGCCTCTACGTCTACGTGCGTCCTTCATATACATCAATAACGTAATATAACGTAACCTAACCCAACCAATCATATCGGCGGTAATATTTGACAACATTCCTGGCGAATTGGCCTCTACGTCTCCGTGGGACCTTCATATACATCAATAACGTAATATAACGTAACCTAACCCAACCTATCATCTCGGCGGTAATATTTGACAAAATTCCTGGCCAGTTGGCCTCTACGTGTCCGTGGGATTTTCATATACATGTATAACGTAATATAACCTAACCTAACCCAACCTATCATCTCGGCGGTAATATTTGACAACATTCCTGGCGAGCTGGCCTCTACGCCTCCGTGGGACCTGCATATACATCAATAACGTAATATAACGTAACCTAAACCAACCTATCATATCGGCGGTAATATTTGAAAACATTCCTGTCGATGTTGGCCTCTACGTTTCCGTGGGACTTTTATATACATCAATACGTAATTTAACCTAACCTAACCCAACGTAACATCTCGGCGGTAATATATGGCAACATTCCTGGCTTGTTGGCCTCTACGTCTCCGTGGGACCTTCATACACATCAATAACGTAATATAACCTACCCTCACCCAACCTAACATCTCGGCGGTAATATTTGACAACATTCCTGGCCAGTTGGCCTCTACGTCTCCGTGGGACCTTCATATACATCAATAACGTAATATAACCTATCCCAACCCAACCTAACATCTCGGCGGTAATATTTGACAACATTCCTGGCGAATTTGCCTCTACGTCTCCGTGGGACCTTCATATACATCAATAACGTAATATAACGTAACCTAAACCAACCTATCATATCGGCGGTAATAGTTGAAAACATTCCTGTCGATGTTGGCATCTACGTCTCCGTGGGACCTTCATATACATCAATAACGTAATATTACCTAACCTAACCCAACCTATCATGTCGGCGGAAATATTTGAGAACATTCCTGGCGAGTTGGCCTCTATGTCTCCGTGGGGCATTCATATACATCAATAACGTAATCTAACCTAACCTAACCCAACCTAACATCTCGGCGGTAATATTTAACAACATTCCTGGCGAGTTGGCCTCTACGCCTCCGTGGGACCTGCATATAAATCAATAACGTAATATAACCTAACCCAAACCAACCTAACATCTCGGCACTAATATTTAACAACATTCCTGGCGAGTTGGCCTCTACGCCTCCGTGGGACCTGCATATACATCAATAACGTAATATAACCTAACCCAACCCAACCTAACATCTCGGCACTAATATTTGACAACATTCCTGGCGAGTTGGCCTCTACGCCTCCGTGGGACCTGCATATACATCAATAACGTAATATAACCTAACCCAACCCAACCTAACATCTCGGCGGTAATATTTGACAACGTTCCTGGCGAGTTGGCCTCTATGTCTCCGTGGGGCATTCATATACATCAATAACGTAATATAACCTAACCTAAACCAACCTAACATCTCGGCGGTAATATTTGACAACATTCAAGGCCAATTGGCCTCAACGTCTCCGTGGGATCTTCATATACATGAATAACGTAATATAACCTAACCTAACCCAACCTATCATCTCGGCGGTAATATTTGACAACAGTCCTGGCCAGTTGGACTCTATGTCTCCGTGGGACCTTCATATACATCAATAACGTAATATAACGTAACCTAAACCAACCTATCATATCGGCGGTAATATTTGAAAACATTCCTGTCGATGTTGGCCTCTACGTTTCCGTGGGACTTTTATACACATCAATACGTAATTTAACCTAACCTAACCCAACCTATCATCTCGGCGGTAATATTTGACAACATTCCTGGCCAGTTGGCCTCTACGTCTCCGTGGGACCTTCATATACATCAATAACGTAATATAACGTAAGCTAAACCAACCTAACATCTCGGCACTAATATTTAACAACATTCCTGGCGAGTTGGCCTCTACGCCTCCGTGGGACGTGCATATACATCAATAACGTAATATAACCTAACCCAACCCAACCTAACATCTCGGCGGTAATATTTGACAACATTCCTGGCGAGTTGGCCTCTATGTCTCCGTGGGGCATTCATATACATCAATAACGTAATATAACGTAACCTAAACCAACCTATCATATCGGAGGTAATATTTGAAAACATTCCTGTCGATGTTGGCCTCTACGTTTCCGTGGGACTTTTATACACATCAATACGTAATTTAACCTAACCTAACCCAACCTATCATCTCGGCGGTAATATTTGACAACATTCCTGGCCAGTTGGCCTCTACGTCTCCGTGGGACCTTCATATACATCAATAACGTAATATAACGTAACCTAAACCAACCTAACATCTCGGCACTAATATTTAACAACATTCCTGGCGAGTTGGCCTCTACGCCTCCGTGGGACCTGCATATACATCAATAACGTAATATAACCTAACCCAAACCAACCTAACATCTCGGCCCTAATATTTAACAACATTCCTGGCGAGTTGGCCTCTACGCCTCCGTGGGACCTGCATATACATCAATAAGGTAATATAACCTAACCCAACCCAACCTAACATCTCGGCGGTAATATTTGACAACATTCCTGGCGAGTTGGCCTCTATGTCTCCGTGGGGCATTCATATACATCAATAGCGTAATATAACCTAACCTAAACCAACGTAACATCTCGGCGGTAATATTTAACAACATTCCTGGCCAGTTGGCCTCTACGCCTCCGTGGGACCTGCATATACATCAATAACGTAATATAACCTAACCCAACCCAACCTAACATCTCGGCACTAATATTTGACAACATTCCTGGCGAGTTGGCCTCTACGTCTACGTGCGTCCTTCATATACATCAATAACGTAATATAACGTAACCTAACCCAACCAATCATATCGGCGGTAATATTTGACAACATTCCTGGCGAATTGGCCTCTACGTCTCCGTGGGACCTTCATATACATCAATAACGTAATATAACGTAACCTAACCCAACCTATCATCTCGGCGGTAATATTTGACAAAATTCCTGGCCAGTTGGCCTCTACGTGTCCGTGGGATTTTCATATACATGTATAACGTAATATAACCTAACCTAACCCAACCTATCATCTCGGCGGTAATATTTGACAACATTCCTGGCGAGCTGGCCTCTACGCCTCCGTGGGACCTGCATATACATCAATAACGTAATATAACGTAACCTAAACCAACCTATCATATCGGCGGTAATATTTGAAAACATTCCTGTCGATGTTGGCCTCTACGTTTCCGTGGGACTTTTATATACATCAATACGTAATTTAACCTAACCTAACCCAACGTAACATCTCGGCGGTAATATATGGCAACATTCCTGGCTTGTTGGCCTCTACGTCTCCGTGGGACCTTCATACACATCAATAACGTAATATAACCTACCCTCACCCAACCTAACATCTCGGCGGTAATATTTGACAACATTCCTGGCCAGTTGGCCTCTACGTCTCCGTGGGACCTTCATATACATCAATAACGTAATATAACCTAACCCAACCCAACCTAACATCTCGGCGGTAATATTTGACAACATTCCTGGCGAATTTGCCTCTACGTCTCCGTGGGACCTTCATATACATCAATAACGTAATATAACGTAACCTAAACCAACCTATCATATCGGCGGTAATAGTTGAAAACATTCCTGTCGATGTTGGCATCTACGTCTCCGTGGGACCTTCATATACATCAATAACGTAATATTACCTAACCTAACCCAACCTATCATGTCGGCGGAAATATTTGAGAACATTCCTGGCGAGTTGGCCTCTATGTCTCCGTGGGGCATTCATATACATCAATAACGTAGTATAACCTAACCTAACCCAACCTAACATCTCGGCGGTAATATTTGACAACATTCCTGGCGATTTGGCCTCTACGTCTGCGTAGGGCCTTCATATACATCAATAACGTAATCTAACCTAACCTAACCCAACCTAACATCTCGGCGGTAATATTTAACAACATTCCTGGCGAGTTGGCCTCTACGCCTCCGTGGGACCTGCATATAAATCAATAACGTAATATAACCTAACCCAAACCAACCTAACATCTCGGCACTAATATTTAACAACATTCCTGGCGAGTTGGCCTCTACGCCTCCGTGGGACCTGCATATACATCAATAACGTAATATAACCTAACCCAACCCAACCTAACATCTCGGCACTAATATTTGACAACATTCCTGGCGAGTTGGCCTCTATGTCTCCGTGGGGCATTCATATACATCAATAACGT